>JNHV02000022.1:0-77274 GCA_001691785.3 Amanita brunnescens Koide BX004 | reverse complement strand
TGGTGAAATCTTCTTAGCTGTGGAAAGTGACCAATACGTTTACACATATTTGTTMCCTTGTACTATATAAACCTGTACTTACAGCATAAATAGTAACAAGCTTTCTTCCTTCTCTCCTCTCATCTAAGAGAAGAACCTAGTGAGGTCAGATAGTCAAAGAGTAAGTTCCTACCTTGGACTCTCCTGCACACATGCTGTGCCCCCTCCATTTCATCAGGTTGCACCCCATTGCCATCAGGGACCACCTAACACGGGGCCCGGTGGGTGCAAAAACATGCAGGATTCTCAACACCAGATAGATCACTGAGGGCAGAGAGGAGAGAGGGGGGGAGGGTCGAAATCAGCGGGTGATGATGGTGGAGCAGAGTCAAGAAGCAATGGCTTTACATATATTGATAGCATCCTGGTTCCTGGTTTCTTACTTCCCTTCTTCTTAAAGTTCTCATGCCCAAGTTTAAGAATTAGCAGAAAAAGGAATGAGTACTTAGGGCTTAGAATAGTGGCGTACACATCTCTACCTCATGTTATTTCAGGTCCTCAGACCGCTTCGGCGTGTCATATTACTAAGTKTGACAAAACGCTGCTAACTTTGGGCCCCCAATGGCAAATGACCAACGACCAGATAGATTATTGATCGATATAAACCCCATCCGTCGTAGTCTGCTTAACGTCTCCGCCTCTTGCTCATCGCCACCCAGGTTGTTCCCTTATGGACCCGCCGCGCTGGCATTCCCTTTGACTTCCGCCACTCTTCGCGCCGGGAATTTCGAGGTCCGTGCGTCGATATCCTAGGGGTATCAATTGGCATCAGATCTGCGGAAAGGATGATAAGACATTGCAAAGAAACTGCGCTATATCGACACCGCACCTGTCTGCACTTCCTTTCCACACGAATTTCCGGCTGGAGGAAAAACGTCAACATTACCATAATACCAAGAATGAGAAAGGACAGGTCGTCTGAGTGGTCAATCTTCAGATACAAATGCACAAGCTCCGGCGTGACAACACTAGAGTCCAATAGGGCGAAGATATGAGAGTAGAACAAACCTGGTACAGCCTTCCCAGGTTCCTCAACCACTACCAGATCTTTCCCTATATCCGACGAGATGATATGTGCAAGTTTGGCATTTAGCTTCTGCAGACGAGCTGCTTCAGCAGCTGCATAAACGCCCGATTCTCGCTTCTTTGCCCTGTAGGCTCGCTTGACTTTCGACCTGGTCGATTTTGCCATGATGGAGCGAGAAAAACGCCCTATATTATGTAATTTTAAATGTACCAAATGTGGCAGACACTAGTACCGTCCATCCTCATGGCATCGAGGCCTCGCAAACGGTTTGTAGGCAGCAGTTCATCGAATGCACTTCACCCTGGGACCCGTGCTACACTCAGTAATCAGATACCTGACGATATATTGCACGACGAGGATCTCAATGCAGTGATCAGTCAATTGCCATCAAACTATTCCTTCGAGATTCACAAGACCATTCATCACATTCGAAAAAACAATGCAACCATGGTAGGGATTCAAATGCCAGAAGGCCTCCAAATGTTCGCCTGTACTATTACGGATTTAATCGAGCGGTAGGCAAACTTGTGATATACTATCACTCTGTTTGACGAACCAAGCCCAGATTTACGACTGCCCTGACTGTCATTCTTGGAGACGTTACATATGGCGCATGTTGCGTAGACGATTACACAGCCCTGTCACTGGGTTGTGATATGCTGGTTCACTATGGCCACAGCTGCCTGGGTACGCCAAATGGTGCCTCATTTTCACCATGATCTACAATACCTGCCTCGCAGTCCCAATAGATCAGACACGCATCAAGACCCTCTATGTATTTGTGGAGATTTCTATAGACTTTGTTCACCTGGAACAGACCGTTAGATCGAATCTACCAAGCGACCGGGAATGTTTCCATGATCTGCTTCTCCGCGGTGATGATGGTGGACAACTTCCCGCAGGAAGTCGGCTCAGTCACTTGAGCATTGAGGGCCCAGGGCGCCGTTCCGCAGCAGATAGCGCGTCAACTACTTCAGAACCTACTAGATTGGCCTTGGTTTCTACGATACAGTTTGCTGCAGCTTTACAGCGTCTGAAAGAAGGTCTCACAGCGGATGTCACTGTTCCATACCATAAATCAGTTGGTCTATTACCGCCGAACTCAACAGCTACTCAAGAAACGCCATCTGAACAGCGCCAGATATGGAGAGGAAGTTATCAAGTAACGGTACCGCGATCCAAACCGCTTTCTCCGGGAGAGGTGCTAGGATGCACAGCCCCGCGACTAAGCAACGTGGACGCGATCCTGTAAGCATGCCTTTGGTTAGATGCGAAGAAAACTAAACTCGATCTAGATACCTTGGAGACGGTCGTTTTCATCTGGAGTCGATCATGATAGCAAACCCCATAGTTCCTGCRTTTCGATATGATCCATATGCGAAAAAGCTCACTCGGGAACGTTACAGTCACCTGGAAATGCAGACAATGAGGAATGACGCAGTGAAAATCGCGAAAAAGGATATTCTAGCATGCTCCCAAGCCCTGGATGAAGCGTCTCGACCAGTTTGGGGTGTTATTCTTGGCACGCTGGGGCGTCAAGGCAATCTAAAACAACTTCAGGTACAGGCTATCTACTTATCTGACTCCATCTGACGCTGGCTAGGCCATTACCAAGCATCTCGAATCAACACGATCACCCATTCCGTACATCCAGATACTATTGTCTGAAATATCCCCAGCTAAACTGTCGCTGTTCAATCCGTACATATCGGCATTTGTTCAGACGTCGTGCCCACGGCTGTCCATCGACTGGGGATATGCCTTTGACCGGCCGCTATTGAGTCCGTACGAAACGGCAGTCGCCGTTGGACTGATTAATGGGTGGATGGACGAAGGCAAAAGGGAGATGGGAGAATACCCGATGGACTTTTATGCGGGGGGAAGTCCCTGGGCCACAGCCAGATCGACTGCTAGCATCGAAGGGAATGTAGCTTAGCAATATGTAAGTATGCCGTGATACCACGTGTTGACGGCAACCTTGATCTCGCCTTAATACATGGCGAGCGATAGTCTAGMAGACGATGGACAGAACGCAAAAGCCATAAGGATCAACATACCAGCACGCTTCTACTTGGTGCCATGTGCAGCATTTACGATTGGCGCAGCAATTGGGCTTGTGCGTGGAGGGCGGATGGCATCGCTACGGTTTCTTGCGGAGAACGTACACCGGCCTCCGACGACCGTGCAAGGATGGTATTTTTACAACAAGACTAAAAACTACAAAGTTATACTTGGGGGCCTGAAGGGCGCAGCTGCAGAGGGAGGGCGACTTGCGGCGGCTGGGGCGGGGTGGGTGGGGGCGTCGTGGGGGATGGAGCAGATGGGGTGGAGCTCGGTGAAGGAGATTGGGGCGGGGGTGGGGCTGGCGGCTGCGTTCACGGTGGTGTACGGGATGCGGGCGAAGGCATGGCAGCTGGTGGGGCTGGGGATTGCGACGGGTGCGACTGTGCGGGGGCTTGAGCTGGCGCGGGCAGGGCTGAGGACCCCTATAGATTAAGCGGTGTCTCATCGACATTCGCGCCGGGGATTGCGAAGGGTGCGACCGTGCGGGGGTTCGAGTAGGGCTGAGGCCTGAGGCCTGAGGACCCCTATAGATTAAGCGGTGTAGCTCCACTCCATCTCTCATCGACATCCGCCATGCTCAGACTCTGGCCCTCGACCGACCAGCTTACGCCCAGGCCCCGCAGCGAGCGCAACCCTTTTGATGCCATGCCCTCGTCCACCGCATCCGGCCGCCCAGATCTCACGCVCCTGGCGCCCTCTGTTCCCGGAGCCGCTGCTGTCCCACCGACTCCCCAGCTCTTTCATGCCCCCCAGTTAAAGATGCAACAACCTCCGCCCGGTCGCAAAGACCTCTCAACAATGTCTTCTCTCTCCTCATCCGCCGCCGCCCACACCAGCACCTCCAAGGGTCAGATCCATGTAAAGCTTATTCAGGCTCGCAGCCTCAATGTCCATTCAATCCACGCCCGGCCCTATGTCGTCGTCCAATTCGAGCAAAACGAGTTTGTCAGCCGTGACCCCACCAACGAAACCGATAAGGAGGTCAAGGGCGTCGCCACCACTCTCTCCCGCATCAACTCCAGCAACTCCATCGCTACCCTCGCACCCATCGAATCCAAGCTCGCCGAAACTAACCGCGCTAAATCTGCCAATCCCTCGCCTTCATCATCTATATCGTCCTCCAAATCATCGGGCATCGCCACCGGCTTCTTTGGTCGACTTTCCCCTCATAATCCAGTTTGGAAACACGAGGTGTCCTTGTATGCTGTCTATGGCCCGAGTCTTTATAATCGGCTGACCAATGTCAACCTAGCGATGTCACCTCTGAAGACTCTCTCATCACCTTCACAGTCTATGATCGATCAGTCTCGGATCTCGGTCTTCTAGGCACTGTTCAAATCAAGCCTGTACTGATGCATGATCACACCATTGACCAGTGGTACAAGTGAGTCGTTCTCTCCTGATCAATTCTGCCATCCCGATCATTTGGTTATAATCTGTCGGATCATCATGACTCAAATTTCTTTCCCGCAGACTCTCGTCGCTAGAAAATGAGCCTGTCACCGGAGAGATGCGCGTTCAGATCACTTTCGAGCAATACAAGGTACGGTTATATACTGCGTTTACTCCAGGAATGAACTGACCACGACTCGTTCAGGTTAAGCGAGCATTAACTCCACGAGATTTTGAGTTCCTGAAGCTCATTGGTCGCGGCACGTTCGGCAAAGTATTCCAGGTTCGCAAAAAGGATACGAAGCGAATATTTGCCATGAAAGTCCTCTCAAAAAAGGAGATTGTTGCGAAGAAAGAGATTGCCCATACAATTGGAGAACGCAAAATTCTGCAGTGCTCCTTGGAATCTCCCTTTCTAGTGGGCTTGAAATTTAGCTTTCAAACAGATACCGACCTATACCTTGTAACCGACTTCAAAAGCGGAGGCGAATTGTTCTGGCATTTGCAACGCGAAACTCGCTTTAGTGAAGAGAGGGCACGGTTCTACGTTGCAGAACTTATACTTGCCTTGGAGCATCTGCACAAGTACAACATCGTATATAGGTGGGCATGACCTACAAACGAATTTTAGGTAGTCTAACTAACACCTTCCTAGGGATTTAAAACCGGAAAACATCCTGCTGGATGCGACCGGTCATGTTGCCTTATGCGATTTCGGACTCTCCAAAGCGGATTTACGTCCAGACGAGCTCACCACCACGTTTTGTGGTACAACCGAATACCTCGCACCTGAAATTCTGTTGGATGAGCAGGGATATTCTAAGATCGTTGATTTCTGGTCCCTCGGCGTGCTTCTCTTTGAAATGTGTTGCGGCTGGAGTCCGTTCTATGCGGAAGACACGCAACAAATGTATAAAAACATTTGTTTTGGCAAAATTCGTTTCCCCAAGGGCGTAATCTGCGAAGATGGGAAACAATTTGTCAAAGGGGTGCGGATATTCATTTCTGCCCCGCTCCCTATTCAATCAAGTTCATCTACAGCTCTTGAATCGCAATCCCAAGCACCGTCTGGGGGCGCAGCGCGATGCAGAGGAACTTAAGGAGCATCCATTCTTCAAACCAATCGACTGGAAGGCTCTTCACCTGAAGCAGGTGACGCCGCCCTTCAAGCCCATCGTTGAATCAGACGAGTCGACGAATAATTTCGACCCCGAATTTACATCAGCCGACATAGAATCAGATATCGCTAATATGGACTTGGACGAAGAAGACCCTTCAGAGGATTGGGTTTCACAATCTATCGGCGCTTCCAGCAGCTTTTATCACACCCCTAACGGACCTCTCGGCAGTGAAAGGCGGTATTCCAAAGCCAGCGGGAATGTGAACATGTCAAATGGGAACCCCAACGGACGAGGAATACAGATCAAGAAGAAGCGGAAGGATGTTGCTGGTAGTCCATTGACAAACAGTGTTCAAGAAAAATTCAAGGGCTTTACCTTCTCGGGGGGTGACAGCATCGTGCCCCCATCTGCCTTACAGGCAAGGAAGAAAGCAGACGAGGAGAATGCGGTGTCAGACGAAGAGGCACCGGAGGTGACAACAGAAGATGAGTTCGAGGACACCGGTCGATCCGCGGGCAGATACGCCAACATGCGTCGTAAAGGTCTCGGTTTCAGCACCCTGGACGATTATTAAAGTGTAAATTTGGGCTTTTGAGGGTAATTTTTTGTCTACTGGGATTGATATTACGCTTGGGCTTTAAGCCTCGTTCTGTTAAATCATCTATGCGCATGCATATCTTACACCTGACGACATGCCCATTCATGTAATCACGCGCACGGACGTTCTTTTCTTTCTTTTTTGCGATGATTTAATTGAACTGTACATTCAACATTACGGTGGAAACAATTTCGCCCCGTATGGAATATGGAATATTGAGGGTCTAGATAGAAGAAAAACATTATTTATTATCATTAACTAATTATATATACCTTAGTACAACACGTCGCAGGCGGATCTAAGATTGTTATCCCAGCGTGATACAAGAAAATGACTGAGCACGCGGTGCTCGGGCATTATATAAGGTGTCGCTACCAGTCGTACAACGTCTTGCATCCCGGACGGGAAAGATTCAAACCGCCACGAAGGAGTGATGGCAAAACAACACCACCAATTATCGTGCTAGTCACTATGGCTTCCACTTCATGCGGTGACACGCGTCCATACCAAACACAAGTACCATGTGGCGTGTATATCTTGACAGTAGCTCAGCTTTCCAAGAGTTCTGAGATGCAATACCAAAACTTACAATGCAATTCCCAGCAAATTTATGACCTCCAATGTGAGACGTGAATAGAATTAGAGCACGTTCTGATGCCGAACTTTCTTCAAGTTTTTCATTAAGTCGCCGGTCTAGATCCTCTCCGGAAGAACCTAAATCCTCAAATGCACTCTCATGACAGATTGCCGGATCAATATCAGTGTCGACATGCCATCCACGYAGTCCCAGATAGTGTATAAAGGCTGTGAAATGACTGATTGTAAGTTGATTATCAAGCACCGGGAACTATCAAATACCGTGCTCAAGTTTTGGGGCGGTTATACCACACCGTTTGTCCCTTCTTTTATGCGAACCTGTTGGTATGGATATTGGCAAAGCATCAAGGATACCCATGRGTACATACATAGCAGTATGACACAAGAATATGGAAGCACCCATGATTTGAGGGCTGAGTCATTTGGAAGCGCTCCGGTCCGATCAGTGCTCGAGTTTAGAACGGTATCCCAAAGGTCCCGAGCCCCATCGGATGTCCGCCGGACGTCCGTAACGAGCCTATAGTCAGGGAACACAAGGACGGTGTCACTAGTTTCATCACCGGATAAGGAATGGTGGCTTGCATTGAGAATCGAAGTCCTCTTAGAATCAGAGGCAGAAAAAATCCCTTTTGTTGGGACAGAGTGGTCGGGTCTGGGAGAAGAGGAAGGTGAAGACGACTTTGTGGCCTTCTGGGCAGCGAGAAGATATGCCGCAAGTGAGCCAGACGTGTCTGTGACTTCGCGGTCCCAGTCTGACTGGCCGGTCGAGATGAGGAGTTGACGACCGTATGGTTTGACTGTCCCCAACAACTGGGAGCTAGTATCGATATCGAAACGGCTGGGATACTCCTCATGACCTGTCAATAATTCAATCAATACGGGTGAATACTGATAACCATGTCATCCAACCTTGGTCGCACGGGTTACTGCAAGACCTGCAGTCGATGGGAGTAACAGGAATGCCAGACGCATTGAGCTGGTGGTAGGTGGTGTCGTTGTCCGGCTGGCTAAGGAACATGCCCTTGAGCGTGCCCAGGGTCCGGTTGAACATGAGGAAAGAATGAAGATCGGTTAAGCCTCGGTAGAGTGCAAGACCATACAAATAGGCTTATTTACATACATAAATACTTCGTCAGCCGGTTTGAAAGCCCAAGCCGCAATAAGAAACAGACGTAAGATCTAATATGTCCGTAAGTAGTTGCACCGGACACGGAGAGCCTTCCTCGGTTATCAGATAAGTTTTTCAAGGCTTACTCGGTGTCGCTAAATCGGGACCGACCCGAACACGGGATGAGAACACAAATTAACTACTTTACACAGCTGCGTACTCGGATTGCAGTGCAACCGATGCGCGCGCACGTGTCTTCGTCTAACCAAGTTCGTGCTACATGTAGCAGCATTGTAGCTATAACGGTGTTGTAGCGGTACAGGCCATTTTTTGTGTTGACATTCACCATTCTAGACTGACCCAGGATTGTGGAAGCAATGCTTGCTAGAAATCATTGGGTCCCTGGCTCTCTTCCAACCTCCCCTGCTCAATTGCTTCCCTGTCCTTCCCTAGTCTTTCACGCTCCTCCATTAGGAGGTCCAGCCCGGGTAACATTTGTCCGTTTCGTCCTCTCTCCACTCCGTACAGCGCCTCCAGCACCTTCTCTTCTCGAGCGTCCATTCGCTCACTCCAACCCCCCCCTTGCCCATGGGTATTCGAAGGACTTCCTTTCCTCTCCGTGTCTGGCTCCATCACTTTTGGCTCCATTCTCTGACGTTCCAACTCATCTTCCAAGCGCTTCACCGTTATGAAATCAGGCCCCTGCTGTACAGGCGTTGTCCCCACATACTGGTTAGGCGGGATAAATGCTTCGTCAATCCTTTGTGATAGGTTCTCTGGCGTTATGAACGTGTCTGCTTGGTGGTAAAGGGATATGAGTGCCCGCAGCTTGGCCGGCGTCATGGTACTTTTAGGCCTGTTCGCCCATGAGGCTGACACGCATCCCAGACAGTTCTTCGGTTTGGCGTTGATCTGCCTCAGTATGTGCCGAGGAAGAGACATGGTTGATTCTGACGGTGGAATGATTTGGTGAACTTGTATGGTGGTGTACTACATATGTACAAATAGACGCCAAAGTCAATTACAGCTGTACTTTTACTCCAGCTCTCTCAAATAACAACTGTTCCCTTCTCTTCGTCTGCGTCGATCTTTCACGTAGAATTTCGGCGCGTTTTAATTCCCTCAAACCGACTTGTTGAATATGTACCTGGGAAAATTAGCCTCAGTCCTTCAATCCATGATTTATTACACACAGCGTCAGGACCCTTCAAACCTAAGTTAGTTTACTCCAAATCTCCGGAGTGAAACACCCACATCAGCTATCCTGAGAGTCCGCAACCCTGCCCACCGGGCTGCAAGGTCTTGGTCTTGAGATACTCCCTCAGCACCAAAGACCTGTATGACTCTATCAACTACATTGACAGCCATAGATGGCACCGTGAACTTGACGAAAATCAACCAGTCTGTTTTTTCTCCAAGGAAAAACAATTCACTTTAGCGATTCCGATCTCTTTCAAAGCTCCTTTGGCTTTATGCTTGTCTATCTGCATCGAATCAATTAGAATCCTAGCATTAGGTGTTTCATTGATTCCACACACCTGATGAGCAGCACTTAGTACTAGCAGTCGAGCAGCTTCAATCTCCGCGCGACTCTTGGCAATATCAGCAACAATAGTCCCTAACTTATGTTGCCAAATCACGCTAAAGGTAGGGAAATGCTACACACCATGCTGATATAAGTACTTTCCAAATGTCTTCCTATTAGGGTCAGTCGCACGCTGGATCAACAAATCCAACGCAGCAGAAGCCGCGCCAATTGATCGCATGCAATGATGAATGCGACCGGGCCTACACACGTCAGTCTATCGAGCGTCTCATCAGCATGCACTTACCCAAGGCGGCCTTGAATAATCTGCAAGGCAACATTCAGCAATGCAGATAGAATCACGAAACCCACAGTACCTCGAAGCCTCTGCCCCAACCAAGGATCATATTATTCAAAGGTACGCGAACGTTTTCGTAAACTACTTCGCAATGTCCTTCCGGAGCATCATCGTAACCGAAAACTGTCATCGGACGTATAATCTTGACTCCAGCAGCGTCTGCAGGAACAATTACAATACTTTGCTGGTGATATGCACTTTCGTTATTGGGGTCGCTTTTTCCAAGCACCAGGTGCACTTTTGTTCGGGGGTCACCCGCACCACTTATGAACCTGTTTGCACGATATAACTGTTACAATAAATCACGAAAAGGGATGATTGAAACCATTTATGTCCGTTGATGACAATCTCGTCTCCTTCTTGGCGAATGGACGTTCGGATATTGGTGGCATCAGAAGATGCAACTAGGATTAAATAAATGAAGTGACAGTCAACGTTAAGCAATACCGCACTGACCTCCCTTTTCTGTCATTGAGAATGCGGACCTGATTTCGCCGTTCAATAAGGGTATAAGCCACTTCTTCTGCTGTTCGGGCGACGCATAACGAGCCAGGACCTCTGTCATCGCAATCAACAGAGAATTAGCATGACTCAGCCAACGCACCCATGTTACCAGTGTCTGGAGCGGAGCAATTGACTACTTCGGGTGTTATATGACCCTCACGACCAAGAAGTTCAGCCATGACAGCATACTAAACGAGTAATGAAGCTATTTCTTATAGTACAATCCATCATATCACACCTCGAGATTCGTCAGTGGAACACCGAAATTAGGATAGTGCGTTTTGCTGAGAAACAAGTTCCAAAGGCCTAGATTTTTTGCTTTCTCTTTCAACTCCGCAACGATTGGTATAACCGTCTGCCAGCGCTCCTTCGGCTCAGCGGGAAGTTGAGTTTGTGCTAATTTAGTGGCAGGCCATACATCTTCCTGATAATCTTCGGTCCACATCAATTAAATATTCATGCTCGAGCGACGTACTTCCAAAAAACCAATCAGCTTTGCCAACGTTTCTTTGCCGAAAGGTGAGAATTTGTCTTCAACCTGTCGCAAAATGTTAGATGATATTAACACAACAGGCTGTCTTTTACCATGCCCCATGAGGCTTCCGAGGTATACTGAACAATGGGGTGTGGTGTCATGATAACTAGCCAAGCTGAAGATACGGATTGAACCGGTAACCGGTAACCGGCAAAGCTGAGTTGCCGAGTATTGCTCAGCTTTAGTAGTACAAGCCTTCTAAGAGAACTATGCTAGGCGTATCAATATAATAATAGTCAGTAGCTAAGAACACTGGTAGCATACGAATACACGTTAAGCAAGAAATAAAATTTGTTGAAAGCGCAACCTAAAGCGTCCCCATTCTGTGGTGCATGCTATTCAGTGTGATCCCTCCTGCGCTTCTGTTGAAAGATCACCGAGTATGAAAGGAAGTTCTGGGTCATACCCGAATGCTCCCGGGTCAAAGCTTTGCCACAGGGCATCCTGTTCACCCGTGGAGTAGCCTCCTGTATAATTCCTTATGAATTCGAGTCCGCGGAAGGGGAGGCCTGTAGCGGCAAATGACGATGACGGTGGCGTTGTAGATAGGTTAGGGACGGTATTACTTATGTCTCCCGTGTCAAATCCGGGAAATGAGCCATCCGCAGTATATGGACTAAATGAAGTCGCGAATGCTGTCGAGTCTTGCGAGGCAGGGAACATCTCTAGGCTATGGGCATCGCCAGCATTACTCCACTGAGAGCTTGTCTGACTCAGTGAACTTTGCATAGAATACTCATAGTCGAAGCTTGGAGATGAAGAATGAACCGGAGATATTGGCGTCATRAAATTGTTGAAACTTGTCGACTGGGTGCTATTTTCCTGGACGTTCTCAAGCACTGGCATTGCAGGGGATGGCAGATTGACAGAGGCCGGAGAACTCTGAGAACTTGATATAGTGGCGTTGGACTTCGGACTGTGAAATTGTTGATAATAAGCCAGGTTTCCTCGTTCTGGCGCGTCTTCATCATGGCCTCTTCTACGTGAAGATGATCTAGCCCTGTGAGCAGCTGTTATAGCTAAGCGAGTGACGAATCTTATAGTCAAACAATGGCTCACAATCAACCCTGTACGGCGATACGGCTGCCAACCGTCTGCTGGATGTGCTAGAAGTGCTGGGATCCCGCGAATGATTCCGTCGGGTCCGATTTCTGTTCATTCTCGATGAAGGTGAGATGGCTGCGGATGGCGTGGTGGCAATGGTCACGGAGCGTCGACGCTCAGATAATCTGCTTCCACTTGAAGCACCGACCGGAGGCTTAGTCGATGGGCCGGCCAAGGGCGTTGCATTGGCTTTGTCATTCTTATCAATTGCATCAGTTGCAGTATCTGTTAATTCCATAAGAAGTTCCTTGCATTTTCGCGCCCCTGGCCAATGTCCTTCCCAAGTTTCCAGAGCGGACAGGGTGCTTTTTGCCTCGTCCATTGCTGCAGAAGAAGCACGAGGATCTGGTACATGCATAGCATATAATAGCAATATGACAGCGGAACTGAACAAATGCTGGATGAAGAAAGCCAGATGGTGTGACGGAGGAACCACATGCTTCATGGACGGGGCGAGGCGGATACAAGAACGAGCAGATGAGACAGCCTTCGCCGTTGACCTTGCGGTTACCATTTGATCTCGTTTGACAGGCAGAAAATTACGATGAAGAGTGGTTAGCACAGAGTAATAGTGACTGCATAACACAGCGCCCATCGAGACTTGCTCTTCCGTTTCCGATGACGACTTGAAGACGACGGGCAGATCATCACACCATTTTGTCAATTCTGCGTCAAGGTTCTCAACTGTATGTTGAAGTTCGGCTCTTCGCTCCGGCTCCAAATATTCTTTGCAATTTTCTAGTGCATACACTTGTCGTAAGACGCGGCCACCAATTTCATACAATTTGATGAGTGCAATCGTGCCAGCCAGGAGAGGTGGATGCCTCTGATTCAGTGTAGCACCCATGAAGTACTGCTGTAATTGATCCTCATCAACTTCTGAGGGTATTTCGACATCGCAGTCTGTGTCATTGATGCCAAGAGGTCTGCCAAGGGCTAACGCAAGCATGCGATCTAAGATGTATACGCCCCACCAAATTTTCCGACGTGTTTCCTTTTCAATAGAGGAAACTAGAAGTCGTTTGGGGGAACGCTTGGCAAGAGTGAGTATATAGACTGGCCCCATAATAAATGACTTACATGGAGACCAAGATCTTGACCATATCGAACAGCTTGCCCTACCAGTATCCAAGCTTGGGGTAAGCAGTTCACAGAGCATAGAAACGAGGACAATAGAATAAAACATTGCACATGTGCCACCTGGGTTCTGGCATGACTGACGTATTGCAGTACCAGGGCGCTACATCCCCGTTAGGTAAGCTAATATCGCATGGCCACTGTTACTACTTACCGTTCATAATAAATCATACCCATGCCACCCTCATCAATCCGATCATCCGTTGTTAACCTGGAGTCGTTCACCAGCGGGGCAGCACAAGCGAAAACGGCGAAAACCAGAGACAAGAAGCCAGTTTGAGAGTGAACGAATCGGAGATTATCCTTATTATCCATGAGGTGACGATATTGCTCGAGGAAGGAGGGCTTATCCATCACAGGCATGAGGAAGTGAAGTCGTGCAAAATAAGCCTCTACCTATGGTGAATAGATGGAGTTGTAAGATCAAGAGACTAAAGGTTAACTACGTACTAGTTTATCCGCAAGATCCCTCTCGGGGTATTCGACATCCTCAGGACCAGGAAGTGCGCGGATTTTGCCGAAGAATACGGAGGCTGGAAAATATAATTTATTCACACTCGGTCCTGGTGCATGAGGATCTTCTTCGGCAGGCGATATTCGATGAAGTGGCGAAGACGTCAAAGCTCTGAATGATTGTATCAGCGACATGGTAGAGGAACCACCAATCCAGCGCATATGCCCGTATTCATCTAGCGCCAGCTGTCCAAACGATTCGCTGACATCGTCCTCAGTCTTGATGGGCGTAGAGGGTTCGGAAATTTGTTCCTTCGACCCGGGTGAGGGTATGAATGAAATTGAGGCAGCTTTGTCAGATCCCGACGCCGTATTCACGGCCGCAGCAGCAGTATTTGCGGAGGGGCCTAGCTGTTCGAGGACAGGCGCAATCTGGGTGAAAAGCGACTCCATATGCAATAAGCGTGCTTCAAGCTCCTGTACATACCTGTTAGAGCATGTAAGATACATTGACGACGTAAAATTACGAAAGCAAAACGTACTGTCTGCTCAACGCTGCTCTGTCTTTGGTTTGAAGCCATGTACACTGGGAGCCAGACGCAGCGCACTGCGAGCATGTAGGCTCGCATCCATCGCATTTGATCTTTTTCCGACTGTAAATATGCAGGAATCACATTATGACGTGTAGGGGGGGACAAGACGATGTGCCCTAGGGCGGTGCATACCGGCAACTCTCGCATGCCCGCCAGACTCGCCTCCGCTGCAATTGTATTGGCTTCTGGCCAGCATCTGGAGGCAACGATTCGTCCTCGATACGTTTTTTCTTAGGTTGGTGGGTCATAGACGTTGGTTCATCCCCCTTCGCCATGAAAAGAGTACAAAAGTTTGGAGGATGGTTGTCAGACGAAACTCTGCGAGACAGTCAGCTAAGAGATCCAGGGTCACGTGTGGATTTCGCCTCGGATTGCGCTTGCTTGGCTATTTGAGTGAGGCGTAGATCGAGACAAAACAGTCCGGCAAAAGGCAACTGGGGGTACTAAATCCGCCATCGATGATCACGTTGCAATGCCACAGCTCGTTGCGTTTGGGGACTGATATCCTCTGATATCTCCAAGTTACTCAATCAGGATTCAGGAACGACCTGCGCAGTTACATTTTCTAGGTCAGGTGCACGGGCGGGCCTGGGCGGGCGCCCGACGTTGGCTTCAAATCAGATGAGACAGCGTCACAGCCACCGACACGTGCGAATGTTTGGAACCGACCAAACTTCGACCTGCTCAATTTGTATTCTATAATAATGGCCGACGTCGAGGCAACTCATCCTTCCCTGACCCCCGGCGATGCTATCATTGATGATGGAGAAGAGGCAGAATCGAAGGTATGAAAATTCCGCCTCCTGTACGTGGTTGCCCAATTCACGTCTTTACAGGAAATTATGCTCATGAAGCAGAGGGTGGAGGAAATGGAGAGAGAGGCTAAAAAACTTCGTGAGCTCCAAGCTGCTGCAGAGAACGCGGGTGCCGCGTCCGGGGGAGAGATGGGCGATTCACTTTCAGAGGGTGAAGATAAAACCGCGGCCGACGGCCGTAGTATATATGTTGGAAATGTCTGCTTCTATATCTCTTCTCGGTGGAAACATGATCTCATCTACTCCTCAGGTTGACTATGGAGCAACTCCGGAGGAAATTCAAGGCCATTTCCAGGCTTGTGGGACGATTAACCGAGTCACTATACTCTGTGACAAGTTCACTGGCCATCCGAAGGGGTGGGTCGACGACTTCAACGGCTACGTGCTTAACTCATCGTCCTGATAGATATGCATATGTCGAATTTTCAGAGCCTGAGCACATTGATGCCGCACTGGCTATGGATAACTCTCTGTTCCGTGGTAGACTCATAAAAGTACGTCAAACCGGCATGAATTACGCGAACCAAGCTAATGGCAGCCAAGGTCACTGCGAAGCGAACGAATATTCCTGGCTTCAATCGAGGTCGGGGTCGGGGTCGGGGCGGTTACAGAGGGGGCTATCGCGGTCACGCAGGATACAGTCCGTATAGTAGAGGCCGTGGAAGGTGAGTTAATGTCCATTTTGTGAATCACTGCTAACGATTAAGACAGAGGCAGAGGCCGTGGCTTCTAGTTGGTGGGTGGTGGTAAAGGGTTACCGAGAGTTTATGACTCGATCTACCTGGTTGTATCGCTGTGTCGTACACATACTCTACGTCTCTAGTCGTTTATTTGATGTGCGAGATAGCACCAGCCATGTGCAAGAGAGCTCGGCTCATGCCGTAAGCGTAGTTTGTAACGAGATTTATTTTCGACGTCCCGCTAGTAGCAGCAAATTAGCAATGTTCCCCAACCTCTGGCGGCAGTGCACCCGCCTGATGTCGACAGCTGCTGGCTATCCATTTTCCAAGTCTGTGCTCACGCCTCCCGCACCAGCTATCCAGAACGCGAAGGCACTGAAGGCCGGTCGAGGATTAATGGAGCATATACGTCAGACATTGCCCACACCAGAAAAACAAAAAATGATCCATGCGCTGTTCTCGAGGCGCTCCCCAAACTGCCTCCAGCCTGGCTCCGTCGTTACCGTTACATTGGAACACGCACCAACCGCCTTCACGGGTGTACTGCTCGCGGTCCGCCGTCGCGGGCCAGACACATCATTTATCGTCCGCAACATCATTCAGAGAACAGGCGTGGAGATGCAGTTCTATGTGGCATCCCCACATCTCAAAGACATTAAACTGGTCAAAAAACCACCGAAGGGGCGGATGCGTAGAGCAAAACTGTACTACTTGAGGGACTCGCCAGAGAAGATGAGTGCAATTGCTGGTAGCAGATGACGGCGAGTCAACGTAAGTCACTACGAGACTGATGCGTGGCCTGCACTGACGCAAAATCCAGATAGCTGGGGTAAAGTGAGGGTGCAGTAGTATACATAGATCGTAATGTAGTAGATGTGTGGAGCTGGAACAGAAACACAGCCATACGGATCCTCGTTGTCTTTACCCATCACCTGTGTTACAATGCCTTCTAGTAAATCTCGCTCGCTCCGCGAATTCGCTTTCGGTATCACAAGACGTAACTCTACGCCAGGCCCTCCTTCACCCACCTTCTCCGAGGCAACCAATGCTTCTGCTGTCAATTTTGGACCAGGCGGTCCAGAGAAGATCATTACTCGCACCAATCTGAAGACGAGTGTCCAATCATTAGAAGACGTAAGATTAAACTGTTCTGCGTGTCTTCAGGGTCAGCCTAAGCAAGCTTCGAGTAGTTAGTTAACACTTGTGCTAATTACCGCATGGCACTTGTCACCATGTCCAAGGCTACTGCCTCCTTTGCCGATGCCATGGAAAGATGCAGCGGGTAAAAGCTTGTGTTCCCTCTACACTGGTCGCGTCTAAACCATTCATTCAGGTTGAAAGGCCCTGCTTACGAGACCAGCACCCGTCTACAGGCCGCATCTGGCGTCCATCATCTCGTTGGGAACCAATGGCATGTATTGGTGAGCTTCAGTACGTCATCTATATTCGGGGTCTGATTTGTTGGCTCTGCGCAGGCGGAAGCATTAGATAAGAAGTTTGAAAAGCCTCTGCGTCAGCATCTTGAAACATACCGAGCAATAGTAATGGTAAACTGCCGCATTCCTCTAGATTGAACTCGTGTAACCCTTTATTCGTCAGGAACGTTCAACGACTTATGAGCGCGCGCTACGCGAGAAAAGTCAAATCATTCGCGATACGGAGGAACGTAGCATGAACAGAAAGGAGCGAAGTAAGTAATTATAGCCCATTTTAACGCACTGGACAATGAAACAGTTCAGACCTGCAGACTTTTAGAGAGGCGTTATCTATATTACAAAGACAAGTTGATGAATTAGATGAGCTCAAGGCAGCCCATTATCAAGAAATTATTGAGCATGAGGATGAAGTATGGGATGTCGTCCAAGGCAAGGTAAGCCGTGTAGTAATCTTTGCACTTGATGCCATAAGTATTTGTCCAGATCTGCATTGCTGTACGCTCCACAATGGATGTCTTCGAAAAAGTTACCGCGAAAGCGTACGTGCCTCCGTTGACAACGATAATTCTGTATTTCTGCATACTTATTTATACCTAGTTTGGATCCTATCATTGAACCTATGTTGCAATCTGTTCCTGATCCTTTTGACTCTTATGGGCCCCCACAATCAGAAGATCAGATATTTAGTATTCTAGCACCGTTGTCGATTATGGCGAATGCCCAGTCATCATCCACGTCGAGTCCCTCGACCGTCACACCTGAGCGTGGAACAATTGAGCCACTCCCAGCATCCTCTAGCTCTAAAGTTGCTTCTTGGCTTCCTATCACTGGAAGTACTCCCGCCTCGCCCACGGAGTCGTCAGACTGGATGCCTACGTCAACTCAAACTCAGTCCTCATTGACGCGACGACACTTAGATCCTCTGCCCTCACCGCCGAGGAAAGCAGAATCTAAGTTACGATCCATTTTATCGTCTATCGATGAGTCACAATCACGTCCCGACATCGCTGACTTCATGCCTACAAGTGATACAACGTCACTGTCCGCAAATGGGAGAATAGAACAAGCGGAACATTCTCCTCAACAAGAGTGGGCTTTCGCACCCGTACATTTGCAGTATGAAGACATCAATAACAACGATGTAACCCCTCGAAATACGTATCTTTTCACATCTTACCTCGCTCCTGCGATACCATCGAGCCCCCCTCCGGCATCAAACAATGATTACAATTCTGATAATGCAGTCCGTCAGACCGATGCTCCGTAGTTCACGTGTCTTTACATAYGGAATGGCCTTTGTTTACCTCACAAATCGCTGAACGAGTTATGTCTTTTTGGTCTATCATGGATGCAATAAATGTGCAAGTTGGAGTAYTTAGCAGCTTGATCGCGGGAGGATGCTATACTGTTCCAGAAGATCACGCCTAACGGGAGCGGGACTTTTGAACAAGAGGTCGGTTCCTGTCCCTGTTTTTGGGAAAGCAATAACGTCTCTGATAGATTGAGAGCCGCAAAGTATCGCCAGCATTCGATCTAAACCTGGTAGTTCTGTAAGTCTTCATAATGCCACCACATGTAATAATAAAACATGTACCAAGGGCAATTCCACCGTGAGGTGGAGCACCACTTCGTAAAGCACGTAGCAGATGGTCGAAAGGGGCTTTTTCCTGTTCCTCTAACTGGAATCAGTGAGTACTATGCCATCAGAAGACAGGGTCAAGCCACAACCTCTAGAATATTGGTGAATATATGATCTTGCATTGCCGCGTCATGTATGCGCACAGATCCACCCCCGATTTCGACACCGTTGAGCACTAGATCATAATGTTGTCCTCTAACCTATTATCTAAGTTAACAACCAAACGAACGGTTAAGAGCAGCCAGAAGGACTTGGGAGATTGCAATGCAGGGGTGCGGGCATCGACGGGGAGACGTACCACTTCGATGTCCCGGTGGTATAAGGCATCAATATCTTCCCACATGGGCGCCGTAAAGGGATGGTGGGTACTGCTCCATCTGCCGCGAGCCAAGAAATCTTTGTCCTCATCAGCTCGTGTGAACAATGGAAATTCCGTGATCCATAGGAAGTGGGGCTCCTTCTCAATAAAAAAATCACCTGTAAAGAGTACAGGACATGATCCACTGTTGGTAATAAAGCCGATAGGTTCGTAGGGTCTTACTTACCACGTTCCCGTGACAACTCCGACAACTTACGTCTCAGTCTGCCTAGAGCAGTAGATCCGCCCTGCGCAATTGAGCCGGTATTTGTTGGAGTTCTGATTGACATACCTTAGCTCTTTTTGACCTACGTGCCAACCAAATATCATCACCAAATCGTAGTTTCAATACCTTGTTTACGTCGGAAAGATCAAATGTATCTGGTTCGTCCGATGCTAAGTCAAGTATAGCATTCTGAGTAAGCCATGCATTCGCATTCCCGGGCTTAAAAGTGATTTTTTCCTGCCATGATGTCAGGGTTGAATGTTATTAAAACYTTCGACAAGCATACGAACGACATTAGGTTCGGAATTTGTACTCCTGGATGCTTTGATGAAATGCGAATCTTCGGCTTGATGAACAATGAAACATTCTAATACCTCATCCGCTGCCGCAAGGGATGCTTGTTGTCGAGGGGGCAAGAACTGTGTCACATCCGTAATCTGAAGGCTAGTAAGTAAAAAGTAGCTGTGGGGATAGATGGGAAGACATACGTGGAGGCCGAACCGTGTATCAGGCTTATCCGAGCCATACTGGCGGACATTGAAGCAATGCATATAGGAAGAGGACTCAAAGTAGCTCACCCGCGACATGGCTTCATTGTAGGTCATAACTCTGAACTTGTCAGGAAGCACAACTCCTTTCTCCCGATGCCAAATTTCACGTATAAGCCTTTCGGCTACATTACGCACCTCCAAGCCACCAATCCTCCAGCCATCCTTGGCCTGCTTTGCAGCCAAATTCCCCCACGAAACAAAACCCATCTCTATATCTATTTGTGTGAACTCGGGCTGTCGATCTTTGCGACCATCTTCATCACGAAAACATTTAGCAATCTGATAGTATTTATCAATACCGCCAGAACATATCAGAAGCTGCTTTGATTGCTGTGGCGACTGCTGAAGGGCGTAGAACTTGGGATCTGGCGAACGCGATCCAGATGTGTCCGTATCCATGAGTCGTGTCGGCACAATGAACTCCCTCGCCCCTTCAGGCGATGACCGTAAGAGTACAGGAGTCTCGACTTCGATGAAACCTAAATACATAATGCATGTCATAGCCGAGCGACGAACAGAACAGGTGATACATACCGTGTTCGTGGAGGACATTACGGATGAGATGCGTGACTTTACTTCTTAGTTTCAAATTGTTAGATAATGGTGTGCGGCGCAAGTCCAAATAACGGTATCGAAGTCTGATATCTTCATTTGGCTGGTGAGTTATCAGCTTGAGGGTTGACTAGAGAAACGAGGGACTCAACGAGATTATATGGATTGGAAGGCAAAAAAGGAAGATCTATCGCCGGGTTAAGAAGAGTAAAATTTTCAACTCGTACATCAATTTCCCCGGCAGGTCCCTTGTTGCGAGGAATTAGTCAATCACCGATCTCTGTTCAAAGATCTCACACACAGGCCGTCTAGCGTTTCCGGGTCGCATGAGGACTGTGCCTTCGATCAAAACGGCGGATTCTACGGGTACATCCGCAAGTGGGAGCGCGAAATTAGGAGGACCCTCGGAGTGGTCAACAATGAGTTGGGTTGTTCCATAGGAATCCTTGAGCGGAAAAAAAGACATGTGCTTCCCTTTCCTTGAATAGAAGATGAGTAAGGAACTAAATGGGATAGAGTGACAATCACCGCTCAGGAAGCAGCCAGCCCGCAAGGACGACACGCGAGCCGACGTCGGTGGCGCAGAGAGAGCCGCAGTCATGTGTCCGGGCGGCATATGGGGCTGGAGGAGAAGGAGGGTCAGAGGGCGGGCAGGGCAGACTCGGACATACCAGAATGGGAGGCTCTTGAAAGGAAGGGTGAGGGCGGCGACAGGGTATGGCTACGGACGGAACGCAGCAGGCGCATGGGGGAGAGTTGAGAGACACCGGCAGCTATGCTACCCTGCACCTGCTCACGGCGATCATTTTCGTCCAGCGTCGGTATATATACTATCATGTCCAATCTTCTTCCACAGCAATGCCTTTCGCATCCCTGCCCTGCGAGCTCGTCTTCCACATCGCCGCGTATCTCTCCAAGCTCGATCTACTCTCGCTCGCCACCACAGACCACTACGGTGCCCGCCTCGCCCAGCAGTTGCTCTATCGCGACCTCCATGTCAGCTCCTACTCCCACAATCTCTCTCTCGTCATCACCCTCGCCAAAAAACCCCACATCGCCGCCCATGTCCGCTCCTTCGCCCTCCACGTAGGGCCCTCCACCATCCTTTTTAGATCCTTCTACGATGCTCTCCGCGCCGCTCTCTCCAACATGTCCGACCTCACATCCCTCCAGCTCTTTTTCGACCCCACCTGCAGCYCCGCCATTCGTTCCGTCGATGGCTTTTCCGATCTGCTCAACGTCTCTGCATATCTCGCCCATGACCACCATGTCGCATTTTGCTTGGCAAAGCCAGACCTCGACTTCCGGTCCTTAACGGATGCCACAGAGCGCTTCCCGGAGGCCTTTCCTCATTTTGGAAAACTTCCAGGCCCTGGAGCCGTGACCCGCAGCCGTCCGGTCGAGTCGTCCACCCGCTCCAACTCGGGTAACATTCTCGAGAGCGTTGCAGCAAAACTCGCTAAATCCACCGTGCCTGTTATCCTTTTCGAAGCGAACATAGATTCGCTATCGATTCCTTTCCTACTCTCTCTTAGTCGCGCTATGCCTCGTCTACGGTATCTGCGCTTCACAGCCACGTCAAACAATGTCCAGCCACCAAGTAATGTAGGTCATAACCATTCGATTTTGACGACAGTCCTCATACCCTTTATTCTRCAGGAATTTTGCGATGATGTGGCCAAAATTTTGAGCTTCTTTCCAGCACTCGAATCTTTCGAGCTCTGGGGCATTCACTTTGAGCAAGCACGGAGCACGTACAACTCCGGGCAACAATGGAGGGCCAAAATGTTCGGTTCATCAGACATTGGTGAATCGCATCTAGTTCCCCCACCAGACCTATTTTCGGAAGATTTCATGGTGTATTAATATGAGTCTAGATATAACACTCCTCGGTACTAATGTATGTCATATTCATTGCCACAATGTTTCTGCCCTGCAGTCCACGAATATCGGATCTTTGTGCACATAGTTAAACTTGCGCGGCGGACATCTACTTTCCGGCGATTCATGGACCGAACTGCCGTTCAAGTGTTTTGTTCCATCAGATGGACATGTCTTATGCGAGTTATAGTTAACTGCGTTCGTTTGGGTCTCCCGACTCGGAGCGCGCAGCCTTGTGACGTCACAATTGTGACATGCTCGCCTTCTTTTGGCCATATGAGTAGTAGTAAGGCCTCAAAACGTCCCCCCAACGAAATAGAAAGCCGGCTTCACAAGGCTGCGATTTCAGATTCAAAAAATGTACGCTACGTACGATTGSTGTAGACCAACACTTATGACGTGGCGTGCTAGGTCTTGACACTTGATCTTGCGCAAACCCTAGTCTCAGATAACAAGGCCCGCATCGAAGCATTCAATTGGCTGCTCTCTGTCGGTCTTTTTAAGCCCCTGCATGACGAGAAAGGCAAACTTGTTGCTTTCAGGGCAGTCACGAAAAGTGAAATTGCCGCGTATGTGAATGAAATATCATTTTTTGTTCCTCGGAAATGCCAATATCTTCACTAGCACCAAGGATTTGTCAAACGATGAGAAACTTGTTCTAGATCATATTGCAGGTGCAAGGAATGAAGGCATGCTCAAGTTCAAGTTTTGCCAGATATATGTTGGGCTGACGTTGCCTATGGGGATTTGTTAGGTATATGGACTAAAACTCTAAAAGCGAAAACAAATCTCCATCAACATGTCGTCGACAGGTGTTTGAAATGTTTGGTGCAGAAGAAGCTAATCAAACGCGTACCAGTGGTAAACGTATGGACGACCCGGTCCGGTGACCCCTGTTCACTGATTGCATTTTCATAACAGAATAAGAAAATATATATGCTTGAGGGTCTGGAACCATCTGTGGAGTTAACAGGCGGAGCGTGGTATATCGACGGCGAATTAGACACAGGGCTCATCCACCATCTAAGCGAAGCGTGCCTAAAGGTAATCCGTGAAATGGTTTGTTGCGCCTTTCATTTGCAACTTGCCAGCAAAGCATCTGATTTATTGACAGAGTTTTCCAAAACGCCAGCATGGCAAAGAAGGGGCCATATATCCTATATCCAATTGTCCGAAATACCCTAGCGCAAAGGATATCCTCAAGTTCATAAAAAAAGCAAATATCACGCAAGTCGACTTGACTGATCAAGATATAGATGCGTTATTAAAAGTCCTTGTGTTGGACGGAGAAATAGAAAGGGTTGGGAATATTATTCACATGCATAACGTGTTTTCATTTTATTCTTTTGGCAGGTCCCCATATTCAGGGGCGTGCTTTGGGACGCTAATGCTATCGCAGATGGTGATGAAGGGATGGATAATCCAAAATCTAAAAAGAGAAAGCATTCATCAGGCGGTGATGACTCTTCGTCCGATGAAATGAAGTCACGGCGTAGGAAGCAGGGTAAAAAGAAATCAAAACGCAAGCACACGTCATCCTCCGACGATGAATCATCATCCGATACAGATGCTAGCCGCGGAATGAAGAGTAACAACAAGGCTATGCTGCATTCTCCGTCTCCGATTCATACGTTATTTTTTGATGAGACTGATGATGGGATGAATCACGTGTACCGGGCAGTCAAGCAAGAGCGTGTCCCAGTAGGTTGGATTGAAGCGCCTTGCCGTCTTTGCCCTTCTTTCGACTTTTGCAAAGAGGGCGGGCCAGTCAACCCTCCAGATTGTACATATTATGGAGATTGGCTTACTGGTGGCAGTACTATCGCAATCGAAGATGGTATATGAGTTAGATAAGCAGCGTTTTTCGTCAATCCAAATGTTGTAAAGCATTTTCTACAAAAGGAACAGCATCATATACTTCCATATAAGGAGGAAGCTCGGCAGAGTCCCCCACGATTTTGAGTTGCTTTCCGCCCACATACTGGGCTATAACTCCCTGATAGACGGCCCTGTGAACGTAGATCACAAATTTGTTGAACTGCCATCCTGCCAGGATCGCCCCATCAACCCGCAACGTCTCTGATTCTGCGTCATACTCCACTCGTCGGAGGTCAAAACCAAGACCCGAGCCTACAGCCTTGGTAAAAGCCTCTTTCATGGTCCATGCCCAGAAGAAACGTTGTAAATTTTCTCCCTCTGATTCTCCTGTTGTTACATGACGATACTCCAGCGGTGTTAGCTACAAACAATGCATTAACGATGTCCATCAGGGAATAACTCAGAAATGCTTCTTACTACTTCACTCATCGAGTCGATAAACGAGTGAAAGGTATCATGTCTGGTAAGATGGACTTTCATGACATCGATGCCGAGGGAGTATGCTGGCGGGTCGTATACATTTGATGAAAACGAGATGGTCACAATTTCATTATCGTGAGCAACGTTAAAGGCGATTGGAGGGCTCAGCACTGAGTCTACCTGCAATATATATCGTTGCTCGATCTACAGATGGCAATGAGCAAGCCTTACCAAGTACGGTTTTCCAGCTTTAGTTGTGTCAAAGGTTGCCGCACGAGGATCAATGCCTTGTCTGTGTAGCATCATGTATCTAAGCAGTCGACCAATAAGACAACCTTGTAATCGATTCAATAACAACAGAAAGGAAGGATATGAAGAACGCACGACATGCATCTTCTCTTCTGCGGAATTTCCTGACCCTTTTTGCGCTGTCATGATCAAGCACAAGGAGAGCACGTTGGTACAACTGCTATATCAAGGGTAGCCTGTCCCTCGACTAGGAGARATGCTCACCTCCTCGGAAAACGTATCTGAATTGTAGATGACCACCCACGCTTGCATGTCGCGCGATGCGTGACGCGTAACGCGCTCCAAATCTCGTCGACCCTGAAAATCAAGCGTCTGAACTTCGCCTTAGCACCTCAACATGGCTCTGTCTAGGGCTGAAGATCTAGGGCGCTGCGCCATGCGTGGCTCTTGCGGAAAGGCGGGGTTCTTCGGTAAACCCCTTCCGTGCCCGTACGATGGCCTACCTATCGAGGTGCGTTAACATTACTTGTTCTGCTACTCGTATTCATCAGTACTTTTCAAAGCCTGAGGATTCAAAAGCTCGGAAGCTCCTTGTAGACGTATGTGGCCCAGAATTTGCAGAAGTCCCCGTGTGCTGCACCACGGAACAAGTCGAAACACTACGTGACAACTTTAACCAAGTAGACGGTCTAATATCCTCATGCCCTGCATGTCGGAACAACTTCCGCTCCTTTTTCTGCTCTTTCACCTGCTCTCCAAAGCAGCGGTCTTTTGTTAATGTCACCTCTGTCCAGGAGACACCAAATGGGAAGATTGCGGTTAAGTCTGTCGACTTCTACGTCGCAAGCGAATACGGTAAAGGCTTTTTCGACAGCTGCAAAAATGTACAAGTCGGGGCGACAAATGGTTATGCAATGGATTTAATAGGAGGAGGAGCCAAGGATTATCACAAATTCTTGACATTCTTGGGGGACGAGAAGCCAATAGGAAGTCCATTTCAAATAGACTTCCCCTTGACGGTTCCACCACTATTCAAATCGTTGAACGACACYCCCAGGAACTGTGCCGATGCAGACTTGGCCAGCAAGTGCACTTGCATAGACTGCCCCGCCATTTGTCCCGCCTTACCTTACATTCCGCCGCCGGGTGCCGAACCTGGTTGTCAACTGGGTCAAATGTCTTGTCTATCGTTTCTCCTCCTCTTTGCATACGGGCTCGCTATCCTAGCTCTTTTGCTTGGATTCTCAATTCAGAAGATGCTGCAGCGACGAAGAGACAAGGCCTATGAACGTGTAGTGCTCTCAGGAGAAACTGCCTCTCCCCGCTCCCATCCAAGGGGCCTCGTTGGCGCCGCATCCCTCGCGCGATATGTTGAGGACGATTCCATTGGTACCGCGTCGGAGTCGCGTCGTCTTGGGCGAGGCGCTTCACTTCTAGATCCAATTGAAACAGTCCAACCGCGGCGCTATCCTCTCAATTCCGCTTTGCGTCGAGCATTCTACCACTTGGGTTGGTTTTCCGCGACATCACCATGGTTGACTTTCGCGCTTGTATTCACGATGGTAGGATTGCTTAACTTTGGCTGGAAGTACTTTGAGGTGGAAACCGATCCAGTGAGACTTTGGGTTTCTCCCTCATCGGAGAGCAAGTTACAAAAAGAGTTCTTCGATGAAAACTTTGGGCCATTCTACCGGACAGAGCAAATATTTGTAACTGCAGCAACACCGTGGAATTCGTCAGGTGATTCAAATCTCAAGGAACCCGTGCTTTCGTGGGATCGCCTGAAATATTGGGTTGACGTCGAATCTGACATTCGTTCCCTACGGTCACCCGGGGGCTACAAATTGTCGGATGTTTGCTTCAAACCAGCTGGGCCTCGTGGACCCTGCGTTATTCAGTCCATATCAGCGTGGTTTGGAAATGACCTTGATGATTACGATCGCAATACTTGGGCACCTCACGTCCGGGATTGTGCCCAAAGACCCGTAGAATGTTTGCCAGATTATCAGCAGCCTCTTGCTCCACATTACATCCTTGGTGGTGTTCCACTAGATGAAGATGGCAACAAAGATTATGTCAACGCTGGTGCTCTCATTATCACGTATGTCGTGTCGGACTCTTTGGATCCCGATGTGCAATCAAAAGCAATGGAATGGGAGAAAACCCTCCGGGAATATCTATRTAACTTGAGTCAGAAATTGCCCGCAGAAGCCGGTTTGGATATCACGTTTTCAACCGGAGTTTCATTAGAAGAGGAGATCAACAAGAGCACCAACACGGACATCAAGATAGTCGTGCTTTCGTATCTTGCCATGTTTTTCTATGTGTCATTCGCACTAGGCAATGGTTCAACTACGAGAGGTGATGGCGTCTTGACTTCACTTCTTCAGTGGGCGCGTAATTTGCCCTTGTTCTTTTCCCGCACACCCAACTTGTCCATCTCAATTGACTCGCGAACCCCCAGTTTATTCCCGCGCCTCCCACGAGGCCTGTTCGTGGACTCGAAAGTCATGCTTGGCTTCTTCGGCATTTGTCTTGTCGTTCTTTCGGTCTCATCAACTGTCGGTTTCTTCTCTTTGATCGGGGTCAAAGTAACCCTGATCATTGCGGAAGTCATACCTTTCTTAGTTCTTGCTGTTGGCGTCGATAATGTTTTCATCCTTGTCCATGAATTAGATCGTCAAAATATGATGCATGGACCTAATGCAGCTGCTGCTGCAGCTCAAGCCGAGGCCTATGCAACGCCACTGTCTCCAACTAGATCCGGCTTAGACTCTTTGCAGGATGGACTTGACACTGGTTCGATGGCACTACATGTGCCTGCGGAAGAGCGAATAGCGCGGACGCTAGCGAAGATGGGTCCCTCAATCCTATTGAGTACAGTCACGGAGACAGTCGCTTTTGGTCTCGGAGCTCTAGTGCCCATGCCTGCCGTCCGCAACTTTGCCCTGTATGCGGCTGGAAGTGTTTTCTTGAACGCAATCTTGCAAGTTACTGTATTTGTTAGTGCTTTGTCAATGGACCTAAAGAGAGCAGAGGTGAGCAATTTTTTCTGTTCCTGCAATTGATAATTTGAACCAGATAAATATTGGTAGGCGGGTCGGATCGACTGTTTCCCCTGTGCGAAGTATCCCTCTCCAATAGCGCTCCCGGACGGTCCTCCGGTCATGAATATAGGCAGACTTGCAAAATTCATTCGTCGGTATTATGCTCCATTTATACTTAAACCAACTGTCAAAATCGTTGTCATGGTAATTTTCGCTGGTCTATTCGTTCTATCCGTCATATCTACGCAATACATTCAGCTTGGTTTGGGTATGTCGGACAGATCTTGTAATCTGTCTAAAACTCTCATCGCATCTGATAGATCAACGACTGGCTTTGCCTAGCGAATCCTACCTGGTAGGATATTTCAACGATCTTGATATGTACCTGGATGTTGGCCCGCCCGTCTTCTTTGTTCCCCGCGCCGTTGATGTGACCCACCGATCCGGCCAACAAGCGCTATGTGGACGATTCACGACATGCGACCATTTGTCCGTCGCGAACCTCCTGGAAGCGGAACGCAAACGACCGGAGTCCTCTTTCATCAGCGAGCCCAGTGCTTCTTGGATTGACGATTTCCTGGGTTGGCTTGATCCCGCCAAGGAGGAGTGCTGTCGAGTGCGCAAGGCTGATCCATCTGTCTTTTGTCGAGACAGAGATCCGGCGCGGCTCTGCCAGCCTTGCTACTATAACAAAAAGCCAGCTTGGAACATCACCATGGATGGTTTCCCTGAGAGCGATGAATTTATGCGATATCTGAAGCAATGGCTGGTTTCACCAACGACAGAAGAATGTCCACTAGCTGGCAAGGCCTCATTTGGTAATGCTCTATCCTTGACCGAAAATGGAGATGCAGTCCTCGCCTCTCATTTCAGAACCTTCCATTCTCCCCTTAAAAGTCAAGCAGACTTTATTAACGCTTTTGCTGCTGCTCATCGCGTTGCGGACGAAATCTCCAAGCAAATAGGAACAGATGTATTCCCGTACTCACTCTTTTACGTCTTTTTCGACCAGTATGCCCACATTGTTGCCATCACTCAGGAAGTTCTGGGAATTGGTCTAGTTTCTGTTTTGGTCGTGACTGCTTTGCTGCTCGGATCTTGGAGAAGTGGGATAATCGTAACGGCCATTGTTGCGTTGACGGTCATCAACGTCATGGGTGTTATGGCTGTTTGGGACATCAACCTCAATGCTATTAGTCTTGTCAACTTGGTCATCTCGCTTGGCATTGCAGTTGAATTTTGTGCACACGTCGCTAGGGCATTTATGAGCGCTGGTTCAGGTCTTCCTGCGGATCACCCCGCCGGTCAGAAGGATAGGGATGAGCGGATGTGGGTTGCCCTGATTGACGTCGGGCCTTCTGTAAGTTTCACGTCATGATTGTATATATTCATACCCATGCCATTTCAAGGTACTATCTGGGATCACTTTCACAAAATTGATCGGAATGTCGGTCCTCGCATTAACCAGGTCACGACTATTGGAGGTAGGACGTATTGCAACGTCTGCTGGTTTTAGGCCTAATCTATGGCTAGATTTATTACTTTAGGATGTGGTTGACATTGATTTTGTCTGGCGCTCTGCATGGCCTCGTGCTATTGCCTGTGGTACTCAGCATTGCAGGGGGGCCGGGATTTACTCAGCAAGAGGCAGATGAAGAATGGATGTCAAATGCTATCAGGAATGACTATGAATACACGTGTGTCACCATTGTTTCCATTACACACATCACTAACCTCAATGCAAGCCCATTCCTTGCTGACGATGATGCAAATTCGACAGATGATTAAYGGAAATATACTGATTTCAAGGGGCCTGTTTTTACCTCTTTTCTCCTGACGTAATAATAGATAAGCATACCATGAATACCGTAGAACATGCGTATTAATAAAGAAGTTGAAAATCATAGTTCACGTGGAGACCTTGATCTACTATCCCTAATATCATCACGACTGTAACTCCTTCGACCCCTACTAACTGACCTAGAACGACTTCGGCTCCTGCTAGATCTGGAATAGGAAGAGTACGACACGGAACGAGTGCGAGACCTAGACCGGGAGTACGATGGCGATCTAGAGCGACTGGAGCGCACACTGTAGCTGCGCGACCGAGACTTTCCACGGATGTGACCAACGCCTCCTCGGGAATAACTAGGGGACCGCCGCCTAGGACCAGGTCTATCGCTCGGACGTCGTGGCAGGGACCGAGAGCGCGAACGACTTCGAGAAGCCCTGATAGGACGGTACACATTACGTCCTGGTCCACCTCCACGACGTCCATAGGGCCTACCGCGATAAGACTCACGACCACCATAGGCGGGTCTTTCCCGACTTCTGCGATAACTTCTGACAGGCACAGGCGAGGGAGAGCGCGTCCTAGAGCGCGATGGTGAGCGGGAACGAGAATAAGAGTGACCACGTTCTTGACGGTCTCTTTCACGACCGTTTTTAGTAGGTGGTGGAGGCGCCCCTCGGCGTGGTGAGCGAGACCGGGCTCTGATGGGTAGATTAGAAAGTTCAACCTTCAGAACTGCCCCGTCAAGTTGTCCACCATCCATATGCGAGGCAGCTTGCTGTGCAGAAGTAGCGTCAACGAATTCCAGGGCAGCCTTTCCGCGATTTTGTCCAGCTAACACATTATCAGAAGGCTAAACTCACGACTTGAGTAGGTCAAACATACATTTACCGAAAAGAGGTAGGTCCACTTTCGCAATTGGACCATAGAAGCCGAATATGACCTGCAAATGCGATTCGACAACGTTTCGAGTCAAGTTGGTCACGATGACCACTTTCATGTCCGACTTGTCATTGTTTGAGGACTTGTGTGGTGGAGAAGTGTTCTTATCTACGTCCATATCCCCATCGTCGTTTGGGGTGCGGCGTGGAGAGCGAGACAAGGAACCCGGCATGAAGTTGAAAAAACACAAGGATGTCACGCGTGACGTGCTATGCTCTCTACATGCTCAAGGGAAGTATTCGACAGAATAAAGAATGTATAAGTATCAGGAAAGCTGGCCCTGCCCATGACGATCATTCCTCCTGGATGTATCTATGTCGGATATCTTTCCATTGTTTCTGTTGAATGACAGTTACGAAATRCACGCAAGGGCATTGAGAGTTTGCTTACCCCTTGGTTCCACCGGTCCCAGAACGCCGTCACACCTAGGTCATAGCCTATCCCGAATGTGAATGCACCCACAAAGGCCGTGGCAACAAAGACACCTGTAGACAGGTCGGAAATGGGTGTTCTGCATGTCATGTCCTGCACCACTCACTGTTGCGCTTAAAAAATGTGTTGTAGAGGGTGTTCGCGAACTGGATTTGTGATTAGCAGGGCAATAAATGCGAGCAGAAAGTGCGTACCGCCATAGCGAAATTGGAGAAAGGTGAGTTCCGATGATTACCGAACGAAATCGGAGTTTGTGATTGTTGAATTTTAAAGTCAGTCGTGCAAGTTGATGCTGTCCATCGCGCGACTTCTCCGTCGCTCTCCCGCCCACCTCCAGCGCAGGCTGTATAACTCAGAGAACGCCGAGAGCGTCCATCAGGTGCTCCAGGGAACCGTCGACGGACCTCCTTCTGCTGATGAGTCTGGTTATTCAAAACCAGTGGCGAATAATCCCTTCCATGAGCATGATCTCATCCAGCACCAAGTCCAGCTTCCCCGATATCGTTTACACTGTCATTCATCCAGAAACAACACTATATCCACCTTAACCGACCCTAACGGTAGTACCGTCGCATGGTTCTCAGGGGGTTCTTGTGACTTCAAGAAGAGTCAGCGAGCCAGCTATGAGGCTGGTTACCAGTGCGCCGTCCGTATGTTCGAGCGGATAGAGGCCGTTGCACGAGGGCAGGCAATTTATATCGATCTCTTTCTGAAGGGCTTTGGCCAAGGGCGGGAAGCTCTACAAAAGGCGCTGCTTAGTGCGGAAGGCGAAAACGTCCGGAACCTGATCTACACCGTGACGGACAGGACACCACTGAAAATTGGAGGRACGAGGGCCAAGAAGGCAAGAAGATTGTGACTTGGTCTACGTAGGTAACCTCTATATTCCCATTCTACCAAATTTACTGACCAGATATCTAGGTGTCGTCGCGCCTTTCGAGGAGTTCAAAGTGCGGATGAAAGATGTGTTCCTGATATGCTGGTCGATTCAAAGAGTTGAGAGCGACCTTCTTGTCAAATTCAATGTCTTTTATTAGTGCATCTTAAAAGAACGTTTAGGATAGCCAGTATGCACGAATGCTTTGCGTTACCTCGAGAAATATAATCCAATTCTGGTCTAATGTAACCCAGAACCAAAACCCTTAGTTCATRACCATAGAAGTCAGTTGCGAAATCGTGCATGATATGGACTTCCTGTTGAGAGAGATAAGTGTGATATACTCGCAGAGGGGCCTCACGGCGTACTGCAGTCAAACGCTCGTTCTTGTAGAACGGGTTCCAACCAAGACTCATAGCCATGGGGAACACCTTGAGATCGTCCATGCTGAGACCCGTCTCTTGATCGCGCGGTGGGATTACCTGTGCATAACCATAGTAGACGCCCGTTGCAGCGGCCTTACTGATGGGTGCAATGGCATCGTCTGGCAGATTTGCTGGTCATGAGAGTGTAAGCTTTAGCTGAGACGCTGGAGGGCGCTTGCCTGTTGGACAACCCAGCTCTTTCCCGCCGCGACCGAAGCCCGTCTGGACGCAGCCAGCCAGTGCGATAGGGAAGGGAGGCTCTGGTGAATCTGGGCCGACGATATCTGGGCGGGTGGCGCTGCACATGTAAACTATGATGTCGACCACGTACAACCCGTATACGCCGACAACCGCACCCGCGTATGTCGCGCAGTACGCGCACGCCGCATCTGTCCCAACGACTTCCCTGCCGTATTTCCCCGCCCTGACCCAGCACTCGCAAGCTCTCTATGCGTCCCTGTCGCAGCAGCACTCCGTCTCTGCCGACCACCACTCCCACCATCCTCAGGAACAGCTACCGCCTGATCTCACAAGTATCACCCAACCCGCCGCTTCTCGCGTGCTCAGGAAGCTCCTGGTCCACGAGCTCCGTCGCGCGGGTTTTGATTCTGCACACGGCACTGCACTCGACGCAATTGAGCACCAAGTTATCTCTTGTATGTTTCACCCGCTTTGCCGTCGCCGGTACTGAGTGAGCCAGTCATCACCCAGTTGTTTCAGCGGACCCATGGCTATGCCAACCTTGCAAATCGCGCAGGACCTATTGCGACCGATCTCCTCCTAGCTTGTCAAGATTTCCGAATCCCTCTGAAAGACCTTCAAACCTTGAAGCAGAAAACTTCAAAAAAGAAGCGGCGTTTGTACCTTAGTTCTAGACATATTTGCAGTGCTCAACGCCTCCAATTTAGCAATAGCTCCCAACCCATTTGCATTTGTTCCGACTCTCCTGCCGGCCCGCGCGCCCTCACCTGCTCCTGAACTTTTGTCTTCGGATGACGAAGCAGGCCCTGTGATAACCCCTACACTACGTGGTCTTCCTAACTACTTTCCTGAATTACCGCCTAAACACACCTATCTACGAACACCCGTATGTTACATTGGCTCTTTTTCCTGACGGAGACTGATGATGAGTCAGGCGTCACCGCCAAAAAGGGCGGCTCTTCCTTCCTTGGAGAAGAAGCTTAAAACCGCTGCTCTGGTGCAAGATTCCCTCAAGAACCTTCTTATCTCTACAGAGGAGAACATCAATCAAGAGGATGCTGAATTACTTGGCCACATTGTAAATTGGGAGATGGGTGTACATCCCAGAAAGAGATGGAAAGCTATGAAGACTCGCCGTTGATACCCGTATTATGCATGCATCGTTCTGTCTTTTCTTTTTCGTCCAGAGCCCATTGCCTTTCGCCGTTCTAACCAACGATCACGGCATTGGTCATTTGTTCTTCCTGGAACGGCCCCGGCGACGTCTATCCATGAATGTCCATATCCCTCGACAGCCATCGTAAGGCGCGTGTCTTCTTCGGCCGACCACGCGCCTCGCTTTATAGTCAAGTCGAACATTCGCGAAAACCGCCCCTCACACTGACTAGCCGTTGCGTTTTCTGAGACATGTCTTGCAACTTTGAGCTTTTAGCATCGTGAATTAAACAGTAAATTGACCGAACCTATTGCCCAATTGTTGAGGCCATAGCGCTGTACAGCGTCCTTAAGCTTCTGGTCGGACTCTTTTGACCACGCATGATGTTGACGCAGTGCGCGGTGCCCTTGATTAGTTGCTCCGCCGTTTAGAAATCCAGCCTCGAATTTAATGCGACATTCATCCGCAGTGCGTGTGCTACAAGATACAGTAGAGACCTAGGTATAGAAATGATGAGAATGGGTTAAATCACACAAAGTGGTCATCACGTACGCGTTCTGCTATGGCCGTCCAATTTAATTCATCGTTATGAATTTCTTGCTCTGAGACTCTGAAGGTGCATTCAGCATCATTCAACCAAGTCAAAGCGGATGAATTACCTTTGAGATTTCAAACTCTGGACTCTTTGTTTCTCACGTTGAACGGCATCAGTCAATGCATCGAGTTCTTTACCTTTTACTGCAACAAGTCGTGAATAAGAAGTAAAAGTAACGTGAGTGAAAGAAGCACACTTTGGTGAGGGGTGGTGTTCCTGTTATAACGCTCTTGTCGTGAAGCTTCGAGATAGAACGGAGAATCCTACTTGAGGTTGTTAGATGAAGGAAGCGGATCAGTCTMATGTACTTCCTGGCTTGAGAAGACTGCTTGACTGCAAAACACTATGAGGTTTCGAGGCTCCTCTCACATAAACGGTTAAGCCTAGTGAGTCATCATTTTCRAAGGCATCAATATTGTCCTGGACGCGTTAGTCAGTTCAGACAGCGGGAGTGCAATGCATCGCACTAAAAAGCCGTCCAGCTCTTCAATCTCCGTGGCCAGATCCTGAGCATACTTTATGAGTACAGCCTGATGAGCCTTATTTGCCTCGAGTGCATCATGAACAAGCTTGTGCGAACTGGTCATCGAAGACGAGAGCAAAGCGTTACGATTGCGTCTACTAGATGCTGCTACACATGCTCAGTTTCTAGAATCAGATTATGTTACACTACCCGTCAAACCACCCTAAATTACAGATTATGCGCATCGTTCGTAATCATCATGTTCGGATAGCCTCTAGTGTCTCCATCGATGTTACACTATTGCCGCGGATAACCTAATGCTACTATGAGACCAATGCCAGTTCAACAGTGCACATGAGACGTACGACGGTGCCTATGGGATTTTTTTGAGCAGGGACGGTCTCCTCGATGGCGTCGTCGATGACCAAGTTTAAAAAGAGATCATAACCGCGGAGCGCGCCGCTAACTTTTCGACCGCCTTGCAAATGGATGAATAGTTTTTTGTCCATAAACTGAAAGAATAGTTAGCATCGCCAAGGGATATAATACGCCTCGGCAAACCTTTTTGAGCTCGGGTTGCGATGCTTTCGACATGACTTGGTAGTATAAAGGAGAGTGCTGTTTGGTATTTGTTGTGCTCCTTTCTTGGTACAAACATCTCTTCCCGCCTTCCACTTCGGTGCGCCTCTCGCCATTTAATCGCAGCGAATGTAATTCTTATCCATGCAGCTTGCCTTCTCAGCGTAGTATGGCTACGCCTACACAGTCCGAGAAGCGTTCTTCTGGGGGCGATTCGGTCCCCATGAGGTGGGGTAGAACAGGAGATCCTGGGTCGGCCTTTAATGGCCTCGACAAAGCCACTAGAGGCAGGAAAAATGGACGAGCGAGAGGGGGAAGACGGGGTGCTGGAAAACCTAGCCCTCATTCTGGGGCGCACTCTGTTCCTTCAGCCTCACCCATTCAAAAGTCAAACTCGCTSTCCGGGACTTCCCAGGCGACGACGTCCCCGCCTTCGCCGGCTACAAATAAGACGAAAAAGACGTCTCATCCGTCGCTGAAAATCTCCAATCCCCAAGTGCCTGCCCAAATCAGTCCGCCATCCGTTCCACCGGTGGTGTCTACCACAGTAGAGCCCGCCCAGTCCCGTACTCCGACGAAGTCACAAAATAGGCGTCGTCGCCGTTCCAATGGAACCAATAACGTTGTTCCTCAACCAAGTTCAGGCATCGACTCCCGGACACGGAAACATCGGCCTCCAGAGTTGTCATCTTTGTCCGCGACGTATTTGGCGCCACCGAACGTAGTGAATATGCCGAACACACCTAATTCGTCTTCTGATGTAAAAGCAAACATTGATGCATTGGTTGAACGTGTCCGAGCAAGTGCAATGGCCAATCACCGACCCGGTACTCCCGGAAGCCATATAGACTGGGCAGACGATGACGATAGCTTACCAGATCTGAATGATTGGGGTATAAAATCGCCAGCTCCTCCTACTAGCCAAGCTATGATTTCCCCAATACTTGTGGATGGTCTTACTCCATTACCAGAGTCTGCTTCGTTGCCCCAAAGTCAAGAGAACTCGGGAGAGTCTATTGACGTTCCAGAGCCTGTTGATATATCTCAATTACCAAGCAACCAAAACACGGCGGTCGTTGCAGATAATTCGCACCAGCCCGCAATGGATAGGGGACTTGATAGCGCAGCAGAGCCTCCAGAAGCCGAGGCCACTCGGGCCTTGCCGACGCAAGCTTCATTGCATCCGTCTTTACCGCCTAAACCCGAAAGTCCTATGCAGCATCAGGGGAGACATCCCCATCGTCCACGTACTCATACCAACAACAGACGACCGAAGCCGCCCATAAACGGGACAGTATTTCCGAACAACGCTGCTCGGAAGACTACAATGGTAAATCAAGTTCCAGTTCAAAATCAAGAAACGCGCAAAGAATTAGGCCTTTCTGCGTCGATTCATGCACCTGCAGATCAAGAGGCGAACAGATCACACGGCCCAAGTGGTACCGGCCCTCAATCATCTGCTCCTATTCAAACTAATTCGACGCATCACTCAACCCTCGATAAATCGAGAGCTCGGGAAGCAACTCATTCTCGTGCGCATACAGTTGGGCGTTTTCCTTCGGCCAATCGTCACGTCCATTCGACAACACTGAGTAGCGGAACTTCGCACGCACGATCACAATCGTCGCCTACTTCGGCAAAAAACAACGGCCGATCATCGCACCGTCCCGTACTTACAGGAGATGCGATGGCTAAGCTCGCAAAAACCATTGGGGGAACCTCAACATCAAGATCTGTCCCCCTATCAACGTCTACAGAGTAAATTTTTAGCCAATTTTTACACTTTGATTTACCCACCAGTTATTTCATACCATATACCCATATCTCCGGACTCCTGACTTCATACTCATCTATTGCCCATGTTGCTTCTTGTATACATAACTGACGATATTGGTTGGCAGATTCCATTGTATAATTAAACCATACTTTTTTCTTCGTTGTTGAACGTTGATGGTGATAGACTAGGGAATTATTATATGGTAACCACAATTGGATGCTCCATCGCAAGGAGACATTTATCAATCTGAGCTGAAATATGACAACTCTAAGCCGACGCCTCTGATTGGTCTAGATCTGTGCGACAGATCCGCCACAACCCCCAGTCCAATTAACATGCTCTTCAGCCGTCCCTCCCAAAGAAGCGATATGTTCTGCGCAGAGGTCAATATCAGGAAATAGGCGGAGTAAGCATGACAAACGTTGCTCGTTGACGCTCTAGCCTTTAGTACGCCATGCACATCTTGCATTACTGGGGAACTAGAATGTACGTCATCACCCTCTGGGGGGCTCCGAAGCCACCACTCTGTTCCCATGGTCCAGTCACTCTCAAAGCTGTATACGTTGAATTCAAATCGAGATGATAATGACAGGTCTCGAGAAACCTGGGCAGTGTATGCACCAGAGATATAGCCRAGCATCGGGTTGAACAAGGCAGTTACGGTAATTGGAGGTTGGGGGGGAACAGGCTTATGAGACGCTGATGCTGGGGCAGGTACTTGAAGCGATGGAGGTGTAGCATCTGGTAGTGTTGTGAAACGAATCCCTGTTGACACTAAAGGTGAAGGTGTTAAAAGTCACAATTGGCCGCAGTGTTAACTGATGGTTTGACCAACCTCCTGCACTCCTTTCTTTGGCACTGAAGTACAATTCGGCACCAAGAGATACGCGCCCTTTAAGCCCGCCCTCAACCGGCTCCTCTTCGTCCACACGCTTTACACCCGGCCGCTGCCGTAAAGGYATGTCGCTTTCTTCTGACATATCCAGGGAGCCCCCAAGTTTACCGAAGTTATGGAGCAACTTAATGCCGCACATACCATCCTCGGCACTGTATGTRTATTCGGTACACCATTTTCCAACATCATGCTGTAAGTTAAACATGATGTTGCTGGTACCTCCAGTCCGATTGCGATGTAATTCAGACAGAGGGCTAGGCGGCTCTGATATAGCAGCGACTAGCGCTTGGACTGTAGCTGAAAGACGCGTAGAGTATAGAGCATCTAGTCTTCCCGTTGGCAAGTAGAGACGTCCGTACATGAGATAATCTAGAAAGACAGTGAATGACGAACACTCGATAAACGGCAATATCATTACGAACTTCGAGTATCGACTCTTTGTCCAGCCAGCCATTCCTCTTCTCTCCCTTCCGGCCTTCGAGGCTGGTCATATATTTTGAAACAATCTATCATATCCTTGAAATGTGCATTTGCTGACCCTTTTATATTCAGATCGCAGGAGGTGAATATGTAGCCTATGGAGCCATGCAACGATGGCATTGCATTGATTGAATATGTTGTTTTAAACAAGGCATTAGGGGATTTTGAGATAGACAGGTTGAGACCACGCGGCACCGTGAAATCCAAGATGGCTGAAGCGAGGCTCTGGTTATAACGCAATCAAAACCTCAATGAAAATGCTACCTGAAGACGAGCGAGTCAGGTTTGCAAATAAGTTGTCCTCATTCCATCCTGTTGCTTTGTAGTAGCTTCGGAGGACATATGTGGCGAAAGGATGCATCACCGCATCCGACAGTTATTTATATACTACCCTAACTGTCCGCTGCCATCATTCCCAGACGAATCGTGTGTACCACATTCCATTATATCGCTCTCGAGCCTCATACCAACTAATGGCACGTTGTTCGTTAGTCTGGTTCAGGCAAATTTGCATCCTTCTTTTCTTCGTCTGCCATGCGAAATCGTCATTTTGAGACGAAGGCACATAATTCAAGTCTGACACCGTGATATTGTGAATGTTGCAATGCCTTCTGAACGCCTCTACTGACCGTCTTCAAACGTGCAGGTCAACTCAAAGTATTTCTTAACGAATTTTTCGAGCGGATGATGAAAGGCTTGAGTTTCGCTGCCTTGCGTGGCGGCCAAGTTGAATGCTGGCTGCCTGAATACAGGCAGCCTGATGTGACCCAATCTTGATTCAAACAACACCAATGACGTAGGGTTAGCTTGCCTAAAAGAACTGTTAATMAAAAACACCACTATATGTACAGATGCGCACACATCGCCCAATGAGCTGCAGGCGGAGAGGGCAGGCATGATCATGCTTAGGTAGGAAGAAACTGTCCATGGTTGGCTGTATCGTTGAGTACCACCATTTTTGAAGATTATGGGAGACCCACTCGAGCGCAATCGTCGAAGGCTTGAGATATGTCGAGAGCTCGTGCAAGATCAACAGCGATGGACGCATAGGCCGTGATTTTGTTGATGTTTCTGGCACCCTCCCATTATATCTGGTTAGGCAAGACAACAAAACCACTAGCTGAGCTGCTGTAGGCGGGTACCTAAATGCTCTTAGTCAAGACCTTCATTCATGGTTATAAGATTTATTCCCAGACATGAAGTTGACTTGAGAACTTAATAGAATTTGCTGCGCCAAACCTCGTTGTGCGCCAGGAAAAATGAAGTCGGTGTCGAGCAGCGTCAACGATGAAATCAGTGCATCTCTTGATTCCGTCAGGATTAGGACATTGTCCTCTGCGTTGTGCGCCAAGAATGACAGTGTAAAGTGTATGAGCGCTGAAGAATGATAGTTCCCGGTCACAAGGAGAGTTCTGGCGGACGGTAAGAGATGCGGATTGCCTTGGGGGAAGAAGGATAACATAGTAGCAAAGATACGATGTCGCTCCGGGAGCATAATTACGAGACTAAACAGGCATGATATGTTATCTCTTAAGTCCACGTTTCGGGACCATTGTGCAACTGCAAATCCTGTTATCGTGAGCTTCTCTGAATTACTAGTTGAAGCAACGATAGGCAGAAATCTAATTACGTACGCCAGTTGTTACATAATCATAAACTATACATCTCATCAGCCACAGACAGTACTACGCACCGCGCTCCATCGTCAAAGCATAGATCGCCATGGCCAAGTCAAAGAAGTATGTAGACTCCATATAAGCAGATTACTGTTCTTATTTTCACTGTCCAGCCACACAAATCACAATCAGATCAAAAAGGCCCACAGAAATGGCATAAAGAAACCCCAGAGGACACGAACCAGGTCTTTGAAGGGTGTACGTATATACAGTACTTRTTCAAGTTGAATTTCCTGACGCTATCTTCAGGTTGAACCCAAGGTCCGGATCTTTATGTGTTGACGCTGTGTTAAAACTGATAAAACTGTAGTTCCGCCGGAACGCTAAATACGCTCACATTGGTTCGGTATGGACATTTCGTCCAAAGACCCAATCTTTGGGAGAACTGACAATAATTACAGGATAAAGCACGTTTGGAAGCTCGAAAAGCTGCTGCATCATAGCGGGCATKGGAGGGCCAAGATTGTGGTTGGCATCGCATGATGTACTATATTCTCCCGATGAACTAGAACCACTTACGGCTCATCTTGATGCTTGGTCTTGTATTAGCTAGAATGCGTCGAGGAGGTTCTTATCCAGCTGCTTGCACTCGTGCATTGACAGTAATTCGGAAAATTCAAAAGTTTTTATCACTCCAACAAGTGCGGAACATGAGGCACTTTGTATAGGTTGCTCTAGTTAGCTACACCATAGAGAAGCACATCCGTCTGCACCAGCACTTAACAGCCAGGGCTGACGGTGACACCATCTAATCTGAAGAACACCCAACCCGTCACGGACGTGATGACCACGGAGAATTTTCAGGGGCACGATCAATGGGTCCGTCATCAAGTCGTTGTACACTCTAGCGTGGAAGATTTGTATTGAGCCATCATCAGAGGATGACGCGAATAGAGGGTAGGACGGATGGAAATGCAGTGAACGTATGGCTCTTGTATGATATCTATAGAAGGGAATCATTCGTACGGGAGCACTATTCAGGATAGCGCCACGTACCTCAAGACCTTGTAAGGTTTATCACTCAGTTCCAAGTCGAACCAGCAAAGTTTCCTGTCGTAACCACCGACGATAAGGTGATCACCCGACGGGTGAATGTCCATGGAAGATATCCATTTTATACCAGGCATGAAGGTTTTAACCAGTTTTTGCTCTGCAAGGTTATATAACCGTACGTATTGCTGCGTCTGAGAGTTTTAAGCTCTCTCGGAATGTCGYAAGGATCTGAATACACGTACCGCGACGAAGAAATGTGGCTTCAAGGAATGAAATAAGACTAGTTGTACAACGCCTTTAATTTTCTTGAACGGTGCCTGTGAATGTCTCCTGGAGATTTGGTGAATCCAGACGCTCCTTTGCGTGTCCGAACCAGCTGGGAAAAGTCGTTAACAGATAACAAGCCTCAATCTCAATCACTTACAAACTGTGGCTAGGTAATCGCCTCGGCGATGCCAAGCGATCTGTACGGGTAGTCCGGACGCGGATGGTAGCTTGACAGTCAAGATGGGCTGGTCTAATGACCATGCACCGGGCGATACAGATTGCCATTGTACAGGAGTTGTTGTGGGTGGTAAGGCTGTTGGCGCAAGGAGAGCCTGAGTAGAGGAGACCGTTGCACCGCTGAGATTCGGAGGAATAATGAAATGTAAAGTTTCTTCACTAGTTTTTGTCAGCAGCTGAGARCAAGTTTTTTTGACAATGACCCACATAGCGACAATGAAGAAAGAGACATCGGTTCGTGGACACCAATCGACGGCACCGATTTTCCCCGCGTAGCTCCAGCGTTTGACTTCTCGACCAACCGTTACTTCCCAGAGAATCACTACACCATTCTCGTCTCCACTCACCACCCAGTTTCCATCAGGACTTGCACTTATGCATCTCACTCGATGACTTGACTGTTTCAGCTTCAAGCTCCGGTAGTTCGGGAATGGTCTGAGACTATTTGGATTAGGGAGTTTTGGTATGAGGGTACTTGGGTCGACGTTCAGCTTTACACGCTGAACACGAGGAGCAAGATATAAATCCAGTTGTCGATTGAACCTCTCTTTCATAAAGTGATCGTACGCAGGAACCAATCGCAGAGAAGGATATTTGTGGGGAAGGCAGTCTCGTTCTCTATCTTCGGGGTCCGTCTCTGTCCACTCTTTTCGTTCTTGCTCAGTAGGTATATACTCCTCTGGAGGATTGTATGATTCCGAATGGCCTGGTAGCTTAAGCTTAGGCGCAGGAAGWGGAGGAACGACAGATGTTGGGTCTGAGGACCAGATCGAGTAAAACGACTTTGTGGTGCTTTTTGGTTTGGATGGAAGGATACGACCTTGGCGGATTGCGCGTACTATTTTCATGACCTGCCTATATCTTAACAAGTGACAATGTATTTGAAAGAATTACGTACCTTCTGCTTCTCCCACTTACTGGGTATCCATCTATGCTTTGGTTCGGGYGCACCTGACAGGGGCATGATCTCTTCCTTGCCCTTCCCAGTGAACCATTCCGTCATAGGTTCATAAGGATCATAATTTGCATCTGGATTTTCGTTTTCGTACAATCTACGGATTATATCCAGTTCTTCGATAGTTAGTGGTTTKTCCACTTGCATATTCTTATCAAAGGCATTTGTCCTAGTTGCAATCAAAACAAAATTCTGAGCAAGGGAAGTTCGACGCTACCATGTTGATGGGTCCTCAACAGTCGCAAGGAACTTGTCCAGTTCGTCACCTCGAGCAGGACGCAACACCTTTTTCCCATTCATATCGTAACCAATATGGGGCAGATCATCGTACCAATGCATGGGAATACTTCCTACGCGATTTGGAGCCTAACCCCTTGTCAGCTTAATTTTGTTGAAAATTCTGTGGGTGCGTACATCTTCGGTAGACGAATCGGAATCATATTCAGGCTCGATCTCAGGATATACGCGCTTAGGTTGACCAGTGATACCAGATATCACTGTTTTGGCTCGGGGAAATATTTCGTGGTCCAACGTATCAGTGTCGCTGTTTTCGTCCTCTGCTGTGGATCCATCCTTTTCGTCTTCGCCCTCGTCTGCGCTTCCATCCTCGTCCTCGCTACTGCTGCCTTCGTCAATCTCGGGGAATTCGTCTGTTTCCCCGCCCTCCGAGCTGGCGTCATCATCACCTTCTTCGTCTGTTAACATTTCCAGATTGGCCAAGCTGTCGCCGAAATCGTCCGCCTCTACAACTTCATCCTCTGACGCCGCCTTGCGCTTAAGCGTCTTCTTTTTTGCGCCTCTTGTGGCCATGATAGCAGGAGAGCAATGCTTTCTGCGATATGTAAGAAGTGTTTTGAAATTCTGCAACTGTGGCGTATATTTTTAGCAATCGTGTCGTAAAGCCGATAGCTTTGAATAACAATAGATGTCAATAACACGGTCACCAGTGCTCGTCCGTGCACTTGAAGTGATATACTGCCTTGGTGCTTCCCGACATAATTTACGATGGTTAATTACGGAGGAGGTTTGTTCTTACTTCTGCCGGCAATATATGTCCTAATCTTTTGCAGATGAGGTTGCGGCACTCGTAGTCGACATAGGGACGTCTTCTGTGCGCGCAGGCTACGCCGGAGATGATACTCCAAAAGCCATCATTCCTTCTTATTATGGGTATACCCCAGTGAAGGAACAAGATGTCCCTATGGGAGATGGCACCGAGGGTATGGAACAACCGCCAAAGGCAAAATTGTATATTGGGTCTTCAGGACCATCTGTATGGCGCAGTGGAATGGAAGTTGCTAACCCAATCAATGACGGAATGAGTGCAGTCCAAGTCCTCTTCCCGTTAGTATGATTCGCTAACGGTCTCGAGCCAGTCTCTGATTTCAATCCTATCCCTGCACTCATCCGACATGCCATAGAAGACGTCATGCGCTGCACGCCATCTGASCACCCGATACTAGTTACAGAGCCTACTTGGAACACTCAAGCTAATAGGGAGAGAATGGCTGAAATAATGTTCGAGGAGTTCCAAGTTCCGGCGTTTTATATCGCCAACACAGGCGTACTCAATGCGTATGTCGCATTTCTACTCAAGCAGCATCGGCGGTTAAGCATATCGACAGATTTGCAGCTGGAAAGGGTTCAGCTCTTGTCATTGACGTCGGCCAGTCTATGGCAAGTGTAACGCCTGTTGTAGATGGGTTTGTTCTTCGCAAAGGTAAGCAACCCAGCTCTCTGCGAACTCTGTACCAACATGAATCTCAAAGGCCTTTCGTATTCACCTCTCCCTACTTTTATACACGCTCATGCTCACCATATATTGACAACGCCGACGATGCACAGGGCAGGCATAGATCTAATACCTCACCAGCTAGTTGCGAACAAAATCGTATGTCATGCTCAAAAACTTTACTTTTCGATGTTGAGCAATCCATTGCTAGCCCGTCGAACCTATGGTACCGCCAAGATATGCCTTGCGCGAAGACCGCGTTCCCGGTACAACAAACAGCTGGCGAATGTGGGCAGAGCGAAAGGAAGTCGAAGATTGGATACAAAGCGTAGCGGGAGTTTTAGAGCAAGGCTGGAACGACGCGTTCGTACAAATTTCTTTTTTTTCTAGTCAAGGGCACGCGTGACATTGATGATGATCTAGTGTGGCAGCTAGCCGGCCTTTAAAGCAATACGAATTTCCAACCGGCTTCAACACGCCGTTTGGCCCGGAACGGTATCAAATTGGGGAAGAATTCTTCTGGCACACTGTCAAAGTCGTATGTCTATCCCCTTTTATCCGACAGACATATCTCACTTCCCAAGGGCGCAAACGCGGCTCCGAACCTTCCCAAACCTATTCCACCGCTGATTACAGAATCTCTTCGAGCATGTGATCCCGAGCTCCGACAAGTGCTCATGGGCAACGTCGTCCTTACGGGTGGAGGAAGTCTCTTTGCTGGTTTTGCAGATCGCCTGAATTCAGAGTTGGCAAGGTCATTCCAACACGTTCGTATATTTTGCTGCCTTGTCATGCACGTCAGTGCCTCATTCATCACTTTGCAGGTCAAAATTCATGCACCAGGAAATACTGTTGAACGGCGATATGGAGGATGGCTAGGGGGCAGTATACTCGCCAGTCTTGGGACATTCCATCAGTTGTGGATTAGCAAGGAGGAATGGCAGGTTAGTTCACTGGCCTTTGATTGTCGAATTTGTTCTGATGGATTCACACAGGAACATGGTAGGCCGATTGTCAGCCAGCGATGTAAATAGTTTTACCATGTGGTGCTTTTTTGGTAATGTGAGCTACTGACTAAGTTGGAAAAGTGTTGGATTGCAAGGAATGTATAGACTGTAAGAGTTACAAGGTACAGAAAAGGAAGTACTAACATTCGATCAATAGAGGTACACATACACCGTTACGTACATTAAGGATTGGTAAGGGGAGAAGTAGGTAGTCCTCTTCCAAATAAACGGCAAGACTATTGACATTGTAAACAGTTTTTTAACAATATTGTCCACCACAACAACATCGCACTGATAAGTGAAAGCAAGGAACGAGGGGAGAGGGACAGAAATCTCCATCCAGATGCAGAGACTTCCATTGTCGCTGACGCATTGTTATGTTGTATCATTTGTGGCCGGCACCCAAGGGTGAGTCATGAACCAGGAACGAAATATTCAACCAACATATAGACACAAGGCAGGGAAATTAGTAAGCCTCAACAAAAGATTCCCTGCGCTCGCGAGCGCCCATAAGCATTCCGAGACCACCGATGGCCTGTCGTCTGATGCGGGTTGCGAAGTTCTTCGGCCCGAGTTCATCCGCGCCCGATGGCGGCCCACGGGGCTGCCTGGTCGGTTGGCTTGCCATCCTGTGGCTTTGCACGACCTGCGCGGACTGAGGGTAGGCGTGAGATAGAGGGAAATTGTGGAAATGTTGCGGTTGACCAGTGCCGACTGGACGATCAATGCCAAGCCCTTCATAGAGTTTCTTTGTGGCTTCCTCGCGCGGCGAGAGCTGAGATTCGTGATTTGTAGATGATGATGAAGATCGTGGAGTAGTAGGGGAGGAAATACTGGAGGACCTCACCGACGAGGCTTCGTCGTCCTCGGTACTGTCAGTGATATCAATCGCCACGGTAGCAAGGGGCAGCGATGCAACAGGAAAGATGGTCAGCGGCTGAGGGCGACCCTTAGCTGTGGGACTTGTCACGGTTATCCCCGGTGGTGGGGAGATACGTTGACGCTCTGATGGGGGTGGCGTTATTTTCACAGTCGGGGACGAAACAGCACGGTGACTAAGGCCCACGTTGTTATTTCCGGGGCGGCGCCAATTGGAGACCTGGTCCGATCTGGAAAGCGGTGCATTGGAGGTGACGCTGACGTTGTTTGAAGGAGGGTTAACAAAAGGCGCTCCGGTCACGATAGTAGTGGACCCAGGTGTCGGTGACATTTGTGCAGAGTATTCCTCTGGATCCTCTGGAATGAACCGAGTAAGGTGCGTAGAGGCACTGGCCATACGACCACCAAATCTCCCTCCCAGAGCCGCTGTCATTGGTACTTGTTCCTCTGCAGGAGGCGTCCGACCTAATTGTGCCCTGAGCTGCTCTGCCTGGTTGGCGCGGCGCATCTGAGCACTCAAGGTAGCTGAACGTAGATCAAAAGCAGTGATATGAGGACCTGCAGTTGCGGGAGCGTTGGTGAGACCAAGACTGGAACGCCTTTCCCTGGCTTGCGCTTGCGCTTGAGCCTGAGCGTGGGCTTGCTGCTGCTGCTGTTGCTGTTGCTGCTGGCGCTGAGCTTGAGCGAGAAGCTCAGCTTGAATTTGCTGCGCCTGGACGGCCTAAACCCGAGGGTTGTTAGGCGACGTGGGCGGCAAGACGGTAAAACATACCTGGATACGCATTATCTCGAGCTGCAAGAGCTGCCTCTGGATGGCCTGCTGATTCTGAAACTGATTCTGTTGCAATGCGTTCTGGGAGGGGAAAAGAGTGGGGCTGAAGGGGGCGCTGTTGGGGTTCAAGCCCGACGGAGCTTGCTGCAGGACGAAGCGATTATTAGAGCCGTCGACGGCTGCGGTCAAGGGGATGGGCATTGAATCTACAAAGTCATCATCTGGATACAAAGAGGGCTGGCTCTGAGAAGGATAACGAGGAAGAGAAAAAGAAGGCTGGGCAGCAGAGCGGACGCCGCCTGTGCGCAGACCGGCAAGGAGAGAAGCACGGGAGTTGTGGGTGGAGGACATGAAGAAAGAAAGAGAAAGAAGATGAAGACGATAACGTGACGCCCGACTGTGACTCCCGCTCCGGCACCGCGACCCCGGCCACTACAGGTGCTTCCTTGCACTCGCCCGCACCCGCGCATCAAATACGCCGCTGCGGATCGTCCGCTGCCCCGTCTGGAACGGATTCAGCGCAGCTTTAACGTACAGCTCCCACACATCYCCAAAGAACTGCCGGATGCCCTCCTCGTTGCGTCCGTCGTGCAGCAGCACAAACTTGGTGTCTGCGACCGGTCAGCGCTGCACAGCCTTCTGCCCGATCACGCACTTCCCGGTGTAATGAACCCTGACACAGTCCATTCATTGAATCGATCCACTGATTTCAGGTACCTGCCAGCGTCAGCCTCACGGCCTCGTCTCCCACAGCCACTTACATTGCATTGTCTTTCCGCATCATGTCCTCGATTACGTCCAGGCTTGCATTTGCTATCATCTGGATCACATGTCGATCCTGCCCGCCCCCCATGCGCACCCCGCCGCTGCTCGTATGGTGGGTCGCACTCGACGCCCCGGACAGCGCCGTCAGCGTCCCGGCAAATGCGGACGTCGACCACGTCGGCAGGTTCGCAGACAGGGGCGACGATACATTTGGCGCCGGCTTCGTAGAGTAGTGCGTGAGACTGTACAGCGGTGTGTCCGACGGCGAGAGGATAAACAAATGATGGGACATCTTACGCGTCCTCTCGGCGTGCTGCGTTCCGCTGCTTATCCCGGCCTGGAAACACGGCCAAACAATACAGATGCGGTTGCTCTCTCAGGTCTGCACCCGTCGCGTCTTGTCTGCGGTACAGCGTTCGCAGCTATCGAGCTCTCTGCTCTCATTGCACAGACAAGCACCATGCAGCAGATTATACCCTCTGCCCAGCAACTCCAGATTTTTCTCTTCAGATCCCCATCACCTGCAGCGCTGGGTGAGGCACCCTAGAACCGATCGTGGGCCACAGAAAAACAGATTCTTCAATTTCTTTGACAGCATCCCCCAAAATGTCGTCTTTAACGGCATTCTGGTCATAAATGGGGTCGTTTTCGTCATGTGGTACATGTCATCCCAAAGAGCGGTTCGCCCTTTTCTTCCCTTCATCATGGGCCATCCTCATCTGTGACATAAGCAACATCAGCGCGACGCATCCGCCTTTAATTGGATGGTTAATAACTTCATTTGTAGCTGGGCCCACATGAAAGCACGGCACATGTAAGCAGAAGCCTAGTCCATTCATAGCTCTCTGAGAGCCGCTGCCAGTTGGACGCTAGTCACGTCTTGTTTCTCCCACAAGGATATCAGCCACATTCTCTTTAATGGTTTCACGTTCTATTTCATGGCCAGGCCTGTCCTTCACATGCTTGGTAGTGGCCAGTTTCTAATTCTTTACCTGGGCAGTGAGTCCGCTTCTATTCGTGGTATAGTCTAAATGTATATCTCGGCTAGGTGGTGTAGTAGCGCAATTGGTTAGCATGGGATCCAGTAACCTTATCGAAGGTCGCGACAAGGGCAGTATGGGCGCAAGTGGTACGCATCGGTTAATATTATTATCCAGCGCTTTTGTTCTGACCTTCCTTTTATAGCTTCCATCTACTCAGTCGTCTCTTTCCTAGCCTGTGTTGCCCCAAAAATGACATTCCAGCTCTACGGCATCATTCCTATCCCTGCCTGGTTGGCCGTTTCAGGTATATTTGCCTATGACACTTACTCTACAATGGCCAAGAACGTAAGCCATTATGCTCTATATTCTCCAAGTTTCTTACGTTGCCCGCATATTTAGCGCACCGAAACTGATACCGTCGGCCACATAGCCGGGCTTCTGTGCGGAATTGGCTATTTCCTATTTCGACGGAATCGCATGTTCCTCTAGTGGGAGCTACTATTTGCACCAATAGCTGCTTGTACTTGGCTACTACCCGTCTAAATATATCCCTCCTCAACTCTGATTACAAAATACCGAGTTGGGTCATCTTCGGTGTCCGAATGTCTGATAGTACCTTAATTAATATGACCTGAACTTTCTGCCTCTTAACTTTATTCAGTATGAGTTGGAGACGTAATATTGCTCATAGTATCATGTAATCATACAATCCGAAATCATCAACGAAAACAATAAGCTGTGCATACATTAGGAAAGCGTAGGGAAATAACGTTATGCATAACACGATATCGACTTTTTGGAAAAACAAAGCATCATGCTATGCTAAGTTCGCATTGGGGTACTCATACGCGTATCCAGACGCCTAATTTCTTTTTCGAGCTTGTCCATACCTGGAGAACCCTGCGGATTGCTAGCAGGGGAGATGCCACGCGCACCATGTTTATCAAACAGGTAAGTTAGCAAATTCTTCTTGTCCTCTGCTAGGCCGTCCAGGAGAGCGAACAAGTGCGTTTCATCACGCAGCACCAACTGCGCAGAGATTATGGCAGCCGCTGCAGATTCACGCACAATCAGGTATGCTCGGTCGTTTAGTGCCTACAGAGTATCGTCATCTCCTTGAATAATTGCGTTCACGATTCTCGACTCACAGTTATCAAGGTCTGTCTCAGCCGGGGAAGTTCCTCCTCGGCAATCTCAGCAGGTAATCGCAAGATAAACTTGCCAAGCGCGATAAGGCCAAATGCATATGATGTGGCTTTTATGGTTTCCCCATGGTCTGCAACAGGCGCCTCAGCGTAAAACGCACGCAGGCTTGCATGCATTGTCGTCAAGCCATACACAGGCTCAATTTTACACGTGAGATGATCACGAATGATATTTGTCGCTTCGAGCACCTTGCAGAAAAGTTAGAACGGCTAAGCCTTGCGGCGAATTGTGATTCACCTCATGCCTGTTGGAGTATCGCACTCGCAGTAGGATGGAAAAGAGCTCGGCTTCTCTTCCTTCTAGATACATAGCTTGATTTTCTAACATCTCAAAAAGTAATATTAACGCATAATCCGTGATTTCAGAATCCTAAAATGACTATCAGTAATTCTATAAACTGCACAATGCATCAATATTCAAACCTTGGTATCATTAAGGTATTGCGCCAGCGCTTGGAATAGCTTGTCAAACGTTTTATCCTTTTCCCATATATCAGGGTGTAGAGAGGGCATGGATTGCGAGCCATTGAAAGGCGAGGGGCTGACAGGGCCATCGAGCATAGGGCTCAATGGTGGTGATGTACCAAAAACCTTGTTAGCGGCGCAAATGGAAGCCAGGTGTTGCAGAGTTGCTAGAGTAGGCTCGCCACCCTCTAGAACAGCGATGAGCTTTTGCAGCTCTGCGCTGTTTGCCACATCGTCGGTYATCTGGTTAGCCAGTACTGATACAAATATTCAGTATGAAGATGCTGTGCTGTTGTCATGCTCAACTCACAAGCTTGGCGCTTAGCCCACCACCCGGTTTCATGYTTGTGGTAGTTTTGGAGTACGTCAAGTAACGATGTCGTCTTTCCAATAAATGCTGGACTGTTTTTGAACATTGCAGCTTGGCGTAGGATAGAGGAATTACGGTTTGGAGTCTTAGGCGGTATGTTGGCTCGAACATTTGCCAATGGAACGGTATTAACAACTTTGCTTTTAATAGTGTGGCCTTTGGATCCTCCGATCAACAAAGCCACCGGAATAGTAGGCGTATCTTCATCTTCAGGTTCTACAAGTTCTAATAATCTCTCTGCCGCACTTTCAGCTTGTTCCGCCCTGGCCCTGAGAGCATCTTCAACGACAGGCTGCCCGGGGACGCCGCCTGGGAGCGATCCTGATGACATCGCATTTGATGCAGTTGCAGTAGGATGGGAATGGTCGGATTGCGGTGAAAGTGAAGGGGGAGGAGGTTGCACAGGGGGCTGCTGAACAAACGGATTTGACAAGGACATGAAATTAATAGAATCATCACCGTCTGAATCGGTATCAGGTATTGGCACAGTTTGCGCAAGGAGGAGAGATTCATCTTGGAAATCCATAAAATTGGGCAATACACTCGAGTGTCGCATCGGCACTGGAACAGGTACCTTGCGTACCATACCACCCGTTGGGCGTGGTGATGGTGATCCGGGACTTTGAGAGCTCGGAGGGGAATCCGGGAGCGCTGTTGTAAGGGCTCGGCGGATAGTTGACGATCGTTTGGGCGACGAAGTCGTCGCCAGGGGAGATGATATACGCCGGCGATAGGTGGAATAGTCGGGTGAAGGAGGGGACAAGCCACGCTTAGCACCGCCGGAAGGTACACGAGTGTGCGACGTTGTTGACGACGGAGCGGGCGTACTTGCTGTGCGTGTTATCCCTCGGCTGGTTCCTGACACAATGCGAGATTTTGGTGGTGCTACTGATGTCGAATTCGTTGACATTCCGAGGGGAGACACAGGCCGTGCTGTCGAATTTTGGAACGACAAAGGTGATGCGGCGCGATTCGTAGAAGCGTAGAGACCTTGATTAGTCTGGTGACGGACAATAGGCGGTGCTGTAGCATTGGCCTTGACTTTCGCCCGAGTGGCAGCAATTGCTGCTGCGACACTAGACTTCTTTGTCACTTTTGGCGTAGTGGGAGGTAATACTAAAAGTTCCCGGTCTGGGCAGACGCTATCAAGCTGCTTCCGTGCAGTTGGGTCAAGTGAATCGAGGATAATAATGCCTCTATCTCTCCATATTTCATTGAAGACCCAAAACATGACACGGGCGTTTTCCTTGACGGCTGGGTTGGGGTCGCTGAGGGATTTTTTAACTGACTTCTCTATGACTTCCAGATTTCCTGAGGACTCGATAATGGATTTGGCGCGTTGCCCATGAACCTCCAAATATTGCTTCAGATGGCCGATGGCAAAAATCCGAGCCTGAGCAGCCTTTTCCTGTACTGTATTCCACAGTAAAGGGATCACAACCCGCGGTTGAGAAGAAGTGTGAGATATAATTGCAGTCACACAAGCCTGAGACTGCTGTGCGGTAATTTTCTTGGTCAAACTGGCCATTTTTAAAAGATTGGTCAAAAGCAACTCGCAGAACGGATCCATTGCGGAGCCCAGGACTGACGTCATCTCGCAATACAGAGAGCAGGCATTCGTAGCTACAGTGGTCCGTAAGCTGGCGAGCTAAGATATTTTTGAATGAACAGAATTCCCTGACAAGGACACAATACTCACAGTCTTCAAAGACCACTGTACAAAACCTTCTTTCAGAAGAGAGATGAAAACGTCTGGGAAACGTTGATAGACACCGCCTTTCAGCATACCGCGGACGCGCATTATAGCTTGATCCCTAGCACCCCAGTTATGTTCTGTTTCTTTACCCTGTGAATAGTAGTGAATTCCTTTCTTGGAGGCAAGAAAAATTTGATGCTACTTCGAAAGGCTTTGCCATGGGCCCAAACTCGTTTTCTAAATCCTTACTTGATGCTATCTACTCTGTTATATCAGACCCGGTCTGACGAACATACGGAACACGCACAAAGACTGGTGGAACTTCGGAGCTTTCGCTGCTACTTGCGACCGGAGGTGGAGACGTCATGGCAGCTCGACTCGCGGGTCGCGATGCCTCCTTCGCGCTGCCCTGACTACCAGATCTGACGTGACCTCCTGTCTGCGAACCTGCGCTCTGGCTGCCGACTCGCGGTCGGCGTCCTTGCAACATGAGACTCGGTGGTATATATTCTTTTGGGGCTGTTGCGTCTCCGTTTTCAGAACCTTCATGACTTTGACTCTGACTCTGAGAGGCGCTTGTTGCAGGAGTGCCGTTCAAGAGCTTCATAAGGACGCTGTCCACGATCGTTTTGCGCACTCCTTTTTTCGTCATCTCCTTCTTTAAATCGGCACGCGCGGCATCGGTGACGGCTGGGCCCAGGAATAACTCCACGATAGAGTGACGTGCGCAATCACGAACATGGGGATCGGTATCTTCTAGACAATCAACAAGCAACGAAAGATAAGGTCGCATGGGGAACGTAGGGTGAGAACGTCGAATGTACACTAGCGTTAGTATGGCCTAGGATGCCAAATCAACAAAAGGAGCGCACGTCGCACAACCCATTGAACGCACCTGTTCCCTGACCTTCCATACCTTGCTGGACAGTCCCGCTTCCTTCAAGAATCGCTCAAAAATCATGAGCGGCGTCTCAGGACCTTTCCCATTGACGGAGCGGGAATTGAGCGTATTTGAAGGCGCAACCCGGAATGACAGCCCGCCGAGGATAACTAAACACTCGCGCGCTTTTGCCTGTATCTTTTCTTTATCCCCAAGGCGCTCAATGATGCCTCCCGCCGGAAGGAAAGCATTGAGAGTTTGGCGAAGGGTTACCGCATCTACTACCAGGGATGCCGAAGAAGTGGATTTCGATAAAGAAGTGATACCATGTGAGTGGGTATTCATAGCTCTGGTGATGAGGAGAGGCAGAAGGGACGGTAATGCGGAGAGCGTCGCGATCGTTAAGAGCAGGTTCGCAGTTCGAAGACATGATTTGAAAAGATTGATGAGCGTGTCGGGATCGTCAACCTAGCGCGATAGAATGAGACTGAGGCGCAAAAAACGGAGCATAAACAGATACTTCAATGCGAGACTCGAACAGGACCTGGAGTTTAGTGAGCGCGTCGACCTTTACGTCGACATCTGCGGACAGCTAGAATCGAGACAGCGCAGGGTACCGAGAGAGATACGCACCATTGCTCCTGCATTGCGATATGAGCTTCTCCAGCCTCGAAGGATCGGAGTCCATGGGAAGGAGTAAGAGGCAAAARCAAATGTACGATCATTTGATGAATTTATTCGAACAAAACTATTACGTTCTACACTACGCTTCCCACCTTCTGGTCCGAGTGGCCCAGAGACTTGCCAGGCTGCACCTTGTCTCTGATGCGCTGCTTCTGCAGACAAGATGTCAATGTCCACTCTGCCCTTGCTATAGAATGGCATTACCAGAAGCTTCAGCTCGGGAAACCCGCCCTCCACCTTGCGGTCCCACATCAACTGAGCCGGTTCAGATCCGTGAGATAGCCACACCCGGAACCGCCCAGCTGTCTCGTCTGAAATCAGTGGTATCAAAGTTATGCTCTCAATCGCCGGGGGAGGGAATGTCAGGAACAACTCTGTCTGGGTCCAGGTTGCCCGATGCAGCCTGCCATAGTCTAAACGATGCTGACACTTGTTCATACAGTATCATGCTCACCAGCGACACTGGTGCATATTTCACTGTCAGCAGCACACCCCCTAGGGATTTCAAAGGGCTTACCCTGTCGCAGAACTCGATCGTGATTGATGTCCTCCCGGAATGACCAGGAAAAACGAAGGTCGATGGATCGAGCTTTGGATCATGCTCAGATGGTTCAGGCATCGTTGAGCGGCTATTCCTTTGTGTACGCGTTGTTTGCCGTCCCGTGACTATTATAGAACCGTCGCGTCCAATGATGGCCGCAATGGCTTCTACGCGAGACTCATCTCTACTTCCTGTTCAAGTCAACAAATGGACTGTCCACAGTATGTTTTTTCTCGTTTAAACCGCCCCTCTCGCCTCACTCTGTCCAGTTGAAGTCCGCCTGCGGCCTCGTGCAGCTACGCGCTTTGATACCATTCGAAGTCTTGTACATTCTTACCTCAAAACCTTGGAGCGCATAGGCCTGCCTTCTACGATTGATGGTTGGCAAGACGTGCCAGAGCTGGCCACGTCTGTCGAGCGCATAGTCGCATCKGAGTCGTCATGTCCTGCTCAATCGTTATCTCCGAGCGAGATGGCACTACAAATACACGTGTATCAGCCCTCTGAGACTGACTCGTTTGAAGAATATGCCAACGCATCAGGGTCAAGAGACGATGACGATGATACAATGGCTGCCAGCGTTTGCGAATTGCCTAACAGAAGCTGGGAAGGCCTTTGGGATTCCCTCATATATGCGGACGACATAAAATTGAAATTATTGAATTACATTCACGCAACTCTCGTATTAAGTGATGCAAACATTGACTGTTTGTAACATTTTTTCTCCTTTTCACCATATTGTTAAAGACATGTCCAGTTAACCTCGTTTCTTGGAATCGTGTGGTTCTGTTACATGGCCCACCAGGCACAGGAAAAACTTCTTTGTGCCGGGCTCTGGCCCAAAAACTATCAATTCGCTTGTCTCACCGGTGAGCTTGAAGGGAATGTCTCTGTCTTCTTCATGCTTACATCAACAAGCTATTCACATGCAAGGCTGCTGGAAGTCAATTCACACTCTCTGTTCTCAAAGTGGTTTTCCGAGTCAGGAAAACTGGTTCAGCGACTTTTCAACAGCATTGCGGAACTTGCAGACGAGCAAGATGCATTTTTAGTAGTGTTGATAGGTTGAAGTCCACCTTCTCCGTTTGAGGCATGCCTAATCGCGACACAGATGAAGTCGAATCGTTGACAGCGGCTCGCGCTGGAGCCATGGCCGGCACGGAGCCTTCTGATGGTTTACGGGTGAGTCCAACTAAAGAAAATGAATTCAAAACTGATGTCATCACGCAGGTAGTCAATGCACTGCTAACACAACTTGACAAACTAAAGCACAGAAAAAATGTTTTAATAATGTCAACGAGCAACCTTGTAAAAGCAATTGGTGTGTACCGTTTAAATCTCATGATTAGTATCTAAGTTTCCTTAGATAGCGCATTCATTGATCGTGCAGATATTGTGCAATACGTAGATTTACCTCCGCGAGAGGCGATATATGAGATCTTGCGGACATCTCTATGCGAGATGATTAGCAAAGGGGTTATAGCCTCCATTGTATGTGCATCTATTGATGTACAATCTATATGCTGATTCGTCATACGACAGAATGTCCCGGCGTACAACCAAGCACACATGTATGAACTAACGATCAATATATCAGAGTCTAATTCTCTTAACACTGCACTGGACGATGCTCACGAACGGTCCAAGAATGTGGGACGAAGGCTAATGGCTCTAGCAACGCAATGCAAGGTTAGTTTGGCCTGTCGTATCCTCCATCACCGCTCAGATTAGTTCCTACAGGCTCATTCTATGTCTGGCCGAGCTTTGCGACGGCTCCCAGTCTTGGCACTGGCGCGTTATATAGGCATTGGTCAAATCAGCTCGACTAATCCTGATGGACGAAGTACAAGAGCTGAYGTGGAGATCTGGCTACAAGGAATGGAAAGAGTTGTTCAGGAGAAGCTGATGGAGCTGGGAAAGCTTGTATCATGATACAAGACTTTAACTCCACATTACTGTACTGCAACATGATACCACCTGTAACTTAGACACACTAGCGTCATCTCCATGCGAAGTACCCTACCCGTGACGTCTACGCCTAGACAAGTGGACGACGAAATGACCTCAATCCATGCATCTAAGAGTAATGAATCTATAAGACGATTCGTTCAGAAGATAAACCATGTAACATACTTAAGAGTGAAGTTCATCTCCAGCGTAGAAACGACGAGAGGTAAATCCATATTGAAAAGCTACGGTGGGTACGATGAGATACAGATGTGGTTGGTGGGTCGGTCAATGGGACTGTGGCAGCGTCCGCAGGAGAGACAGCAACACTACTGTAAGACCTGAATCTCACATGGGGCCGCCTGTAGATCCGCAACAGCGGGTCACCTGTCCTATTGCGGTCAGGTGCAGTCTGTTGAAGACCATGACCATCCCCRGGGTATCCGCGGCGGGGTTTGAAGTTCACCATTTCGGTCCACCGCGCACGCGATATCTTGACTCTGTCGCCTTTTGAACAAAGATATATGTCCCTTGCACCCCACACCCGCCTTCCCAATCTCTCCTTTACACGTTGTATTGTTCGACCCAGAATATAGTCAACTTGGCTGGCCAACTGTTCAATGCGTCTCAATTCACGCTCAAGGAGCTCGATATGTAAATTGAGGTTGATGGGCTTGATCTCACTTGATGAAATGGGCGCCGTTTCTTGATCAAGATCCGCGTCGAGGGCAGTTCCCACTTTAGAAGGTTTCCAACGTACGCGAGACGATAATTTTCGTGGAACTGCTTGTAAGAGACTTGAAGTAAATGTAGAAGAGTTGATTGAAGATGACGGCGTTAAAACGCCGATTGGCGGAGTGGATATATCATCAGAATGCATAAATTCCTGTTGATAATACAGAGCCTGGGTGCGCGTCAATTTATTGCGGAAATATTTGCAAACTGACAGCTCCGATCGTTTCCCTTTGATGATCCTAGGCAACTTAGTATTCAACCAGCGCATAAGTCCAACATGCTTGTCACGGTTACTTTCGCCAAATACACAGAGTAGAGCGGCTCTGTTAACCGAAATGCGAGGGGCAGCTACTTTGTTTAGCGGCTTCGTCTGGAGAGAGGTTCGGAAAATGTGTCTTCTCTTCTTGTCCAATTCTATGAGTTGTAATAAGTAATGTCGAGCAAGAATAACATGTCCTGCTTGACATAGGTGGCGAATCAACAAAGTGTAAGTTGCAGTGTTCGGTTCAGCATATTGATTGAAAGTTTGAGAGACGGGGACCGCAACGCCGAAATCATCGTCGTCAAATGATGAAAACAGATGCTGGCTGGCCTGAGGTAATGGTTGGGTCAGGACTTCAAAGGCCTGAATCAGCTTGGACACGTTTCCAAGCCGTCCAAGCATATCTATCGTGGTGTTAAGGGCTGTAGTGGAGAACGGTACTATTGCAGGTAACGCTGGGAGCTCCATGTTGGGTATGCCGACGTCAACTTTGCGGTCCTCAGCGTTGGAGTATTCCAAGGCAGGGCGATCGGGATTCGATAGGTCGATTCCATATGCCCATTTCATCAAGGAATCAAACCCATTGCTATCGAGGGTCTCTTTGAGGATTCGCATGCATAAGTCGAGGCTCACCGGCGTGAATGCCACGCCATATTTCTTCATGTCACTGAGCAACTCTGCGGTCATATTTTTCGTCTCTGCTATTAATCGAGGATGGTGGGTCACCAGAACCGGAAGAGTGAGGCGATGAGCTATGGCTTGAAAGCACAGACCGAAAGTCTTGGGCTTTGGCTGAAGTCCAAGGTGTAGAAGTTCCTTGTACACATGAAAAGAACCGACATGGTGACCAACTGCTGCAAACTGCTCCAAAATGAAATGGTAGTCTTCCAAGTCTGGTTTCATGCCCATGCTACGAATAGCACGTATGACCATCTGAAAACGTCCTTCATGTATGTGTGGGTCTCTGGGAGTATTCCCAACAAGTAATCTCCGTGCGGCGGAGAAACGGAGTTTTGAACTGGGGGGAGTGCACTGGCGTAAGACCTGCTGATGTATGTCCAAAGGCAGACTTTCGCGTCCGAAATAGTTTACCAGGCTGGTATATTGCGACCAGACACGAGACGGGTTTCCTCGTATRGAGAGGGAGTATCCAAGATCCGTAAGCTTCTGTCTAAGGAGAGAATTTATGCCTTCGTAGGAGCGGGAGGTTGAAGCGGCATCCGGCGGGTCTGAGCTAACTAAGGTTGGCATCGGAGGGGCGGAGTCAGAGGTGAAGAGCCTGCACAGCGGCTTTCTTCTTGCATTGGCGACAATAGGGAGCTGGGGTACGCGGACCAAAGGCCGGGAAGAGACCATGTCGGGTGGCAGCTGGAAGAAAAATGGCCACGTGAAGAGGCGTGTTTCTGGCAGAGGACGTAGCCAAACATCTCGACCCGCGCTCACGAACACCTGCTGGCTGCAGAATGGCCAATGCTGCCGCAAAACGTATTGGTGCGTATAACGTGCTTCTCTTATTCTAGATCATGCYCAACGTGCCATCAGCTAACCAAAATGAATCAACGGTCAACACTCTCAAACTCGGTCTATTCATGCCGACTCTCATTTCTTTTCTCCTCCGCGTCCTGCTCAGGAGGTCCTCATTACCACCGTCCAAGGGATCACTTGCCATCTACATTGTCACGTTCTTCCCCGCCTTCTTCCTGTCTAATTACCTTATAAAGATTGGCACCACGCGACGTGATCCTACCACCGGTACTTTGATTTCGTATGGCGAAGACCTCAATCAACCTGGAGTTACTGAGTGGTGCTTTGACATCCTATACGTCACCTGTATGTTCTTTTGTAGTATCTCCCAAATTTTCGTGCGTAATGTCTCTGCAGGGATTTGTCAGATAGGCAGTGGTCTCTTCGGCGACTGGTTCTGGTGGTTATACATGGTCGTAAGTGAATGTGCCATCACACTTTAGGTACAATATCACCGAACGCATMTCCATGCTGTAGATTCCGCTGTATGCTGTGTTCAAGCTTTGGATTTCGGTAGTTTCTCCCCTGATTTTGGGACAGTCAAAGGCTACATCGACATTAACTCCTGACGGACCTAATAACGAAGAACCCGCAAGCAAACGTCAGCAAAAACTTAAAAAGCGGACCGACCGCGGCGACTCCCGCGTGAAGGTGCAAAGTGGGAAGCGATAATAATTGTTGATTGGGATCTGTACCATTTTTCGTTGCTTAAATGTACAAGAACTTAGTGCGCTTAGCCATTCTTCCGTGTCTAAAAACATTTCTTTACGAGTGACTGATCTGCCAGCGGATTTACTGTCTATATTTAATGAGACCGTCGGTCCGTTTCCAATATTGGAAACTATGTTACCCGAAAGAGGCAGAAGCGCTCCAACGAACTAGCCTTACTCTAACTCTCTCTCCACATTCACTCCGAGTTGCTGGATTTCACGAAGATGAATGATTTGGGCGACTCCYCAGAACTTTGCGTATGGACACTATATTGGATCGCGACATCCCTCCTGACAGAGAAATTGCAGTCCCAGTCGCCGCTGGAGAGAACAGAGGTAAAGCAACTCTTACGGTCCATCGCCATATCTTCTAGTTTGATGTATGCGCATCAACTTTCAGCACAAAGACCAAAGCGTTGAAATGGCGCGACCGCAAGGTCTGATAAAGTTAGACAGCGCATATACCAAAGCGAGCGTGGCGTGCACTGATAGTCAATTAGTGAGTTTGTAATGAAATGACTTACGTGTTAATAAGATTGCCGACCATTCCAGAATTCATACGACATGCGCGATCAATATGCTATGTTTGGCGGATGCATGCCACCTTCGGAGAATAAAGATACAATGCCATCTTCGTGGCCAAGGCTTGACGACTCGATTCAATGTTTTACTCGAAAACTCTTTTCCTCGTCTTCACCGACGCAATCTGAAACCCTAATTATATGCGATCAATATGAATCTCAAACAGATTCTAACATCGCAGGAGAGCTCACGTTCTTCAGCTCGTCCTACGACGGCTCAACTACTTGTTCGTCATCCCCAGTGTCCAAGGAAAGGCTCTGCCACGAGGAAGAAATTCAAATAAACATGCTATCAGAAACAGCGTCCGGAGAGGCGCATTGGTTACCCCCACCTAGCTCCAGCCCTTTGCAATGCTCAGATATGGTAGAGATAATGTCGTCCCCCGTCGGACAAGTCACGACCAAGGAAGAGGAGGAAGTAAGAAGGTTTTCAATGGACGAAGAGTTTACTTGTGTCAAACGTCCTGTGGAGTCGCTCTGTCGTGATGAACATGTGAGAACATGAACTTTTCTGAATACGCTTTACCCAAGTCCACAGGTAACCGACATGGACAATAAGCCAGACATAACATATTCAGGCAAGCGAAAGAGGAGTGAGGTGAATATTCTGCATGTCACTTGTGCAGACTTTCCCATGCTAAAGCGCCTTAGTCACTCTCGGCTTTGGATCAGTTTGAAGACGCGCGCAATTCCCCAGTGAGTAATCAGACAAGTGCGCAGGCCTAAATTCATAAATAATAGACACGCAGCAATAGAGTCCCGCGTCCCAAACGACTTACAGCTATTTCCCAACGCCTACAGCACGAGAAGCTGAAAACACCTTTTCGGTCGCCTCTTTTAATAAAACCAGAGCGTAATGGAGGAACCGAACCACAGCTGTTAAATACTGTCGACAACGTCGGAACCTTGAAGGTCGACGTTGGGACAACGATTCAGGGAAACAATGGGGTCAAAGATATAAGGACAAAATACAGGACAGCCAGAGCTGCAACGCCCTTTAAATCACCTCTTTCTATAGATGGCGCCACAAAACTCGGGAAAATGGCGCGGATGACGCCAAACATCCAAGCGCTGGAGAGGAAGTCACAAGTCCTGAAAAGAGCTCTCAAGATCAAGCGAGAAGATCAAGAACACATCCTAGATGAATTGGCACGAAAGTGGATCGATGCGGGTAGAGACGTCGCTTGGGAATTGTGGACCCTCATTAGGGATAGCGGCACTTCGGAGTATGAAGCGCCAAACCAGGACAAAAGTCTATGGTCGTCGAACGACCAAGGCTGGGGTTGGAATGAGCCAAAAAATGAACAAAGTCATGACGAGTGCCCTCATATGTCAGGCCTCGAAACCGATGATGCAGAGCGGAATGTTTCATATAACCATGCTCTGGCGATGGAAGATGAACCACTACAGAACACCCTTGGAATCATGCTTCGACGACTCGGTATCGATCCAGAAACGCTTGGGTGGGATGAAGGGGAAGGCACGTTCATGGACAACTATTGAACTAATAAATCTTGGAGGATACGAGAGACAAGAAATTGCGACTATGTGCCCGTTGTAACTACGCACCGTATGATGTCTAAAATTCTCAATATGCCACGTCCTAGAACCATCCACCCAACCAGGATCCTGCTTTGCTGCGAGCCGTATCGTTTAACCTTATTGGTATACTTTGATAGATTTCGAGTGCGCATCTTGATTTTGCGTCAAGCTCCTCAATTTTGGGATGCGGTGGCTGCGAGAGTTTCGACTGGACAGTATCATGAACAGACGCGAGTTCGTTCACTGGTTATCTTGAGCAGCGACGACACGGAAGACAACACCCTGTACCTACATGACCTGATGCCATGCGACTCAAGTAGACGGCGATCATCTCGGGTTAGAACCTTCTCCCAGAAATATTCATTGTGATCTGGATGTAATGGACTATGGTGGGCTGACTGCAAGGGTGACGTGTGAGCGACACACTAACCTTCAAACCCTTTCGATCCGCCAAATGTTGAATGCTTTTTATACTTTTGCAACAATTTTTCTCCTTCCTCTTCATCCTTTTTAATTTTGTCCTGAATGGAAGCAAGTTGCGTCTCTAGTCTCTGGGGATTTAAAATCATATACGTGCAACAGTGGTATTAGCAATGTGGAATACCTTGAGGAGGCGCTCGTCGCGTTTAATTGAAGCTTCGAGCTTGCCCGATCCATGTTTTGTGCGAACAGACCTTGTCTGCGTATGGGACAAGAAGCCAGATCGCACTAACAAGCGTCGCGAGAACCGCAGGTGAGAACAAGACATGGTAGTATTTGTTCGACCTCGGAAAGAGGATTGATGAATTCCGGATACGTCCGGTATCGCAACTAGTCCTTTAATACACWGCTACTGTACAATTGTAACAACAAATCACTTCACAATGGAACAGGAGGCCGGAAGCAATTTGGCTGAGGCCCTGCGGAGAAGTATATGGCTTACGTAACAGATCTGAAATGACATTATAGGCGTTTGCCGCTTCGGGCTGCCTGGCGCCTACCCTTGGATCGCCCCCCACCTTGACACCTGTCCTTCTCTGCGACCGTCGTCGCAGTAACGCCCATCCTCTATTCACCCGCGCTGTCGCGTTCCGAATTGCGCCGAGGCTCTTCCAACTAATTCCAGCCAAGTAAACGTGTGTTGATGTCGCTCTTGAGGTTCGCGTGTGCACCGGCGAAACGATTGTTCTTTTCAATTCAGGTTCGAAATACCGAGGAGGATATGTCAAAGTCACGAAGCGCAAGCCTAGACGCGAGCAAACCTGATGAACACGAAAATCTGGCGAGCGTGATGGACGCCGCTTTCCAGTCTAATAGCAAACACGACGATGATGGAGAGAAATCGGACGACCACGACGGCCCAGACACGAGCCAGCCTGACATCCAGCAGCCTGAAGGCTATACTGTACGTGCCACCGCCCAAGCTCGGAGCGCTGACTTATGCGTGAACAGCTTTCGGCTGTGTATCCGCCACAACCCTGTGAGCGCTGCATTAGAGCAAACAAAACATGCAAAGGCATCGCGGGCGCCCGTTGTGAACATTGCAAGAAACTTAAACAGAAATGTTCCAACTATAGCAACGCCCCGCCACGGGGCAGACATGCAGGTGTGTGTGGTTCGAACTCAAATATGGTAGCGCTAATGACTATAATGCGCGTGCTCTTAGCCGCAGCCAAAAGCGCTTCTCTTGCTTCAGCGCAAGAGAAATCCAGGCCCAAGCGCAAAACGCAGTCATCCAAGACTCTGAATGGTGAAATGGGGTCTGAAGATGAAAGCGATGAGCTGGACGATGATCAGTCAACCCAGCCGACTAAGAAACGTCGAACGAGCAAGGCTCCTGGGTCGGCTGGCGACCGAAAGTCGTATTATTCTAGAATGGTCAAGGACTTGGAAGTGCAGATTGCTCGCGTGCTCCAAGCGCAGGCGAGCGCGGAGCGAGATCTAAAAAGAATACAGGAAAAGCTCTCGGTCCTGTCTTCTGCTTTACAAGAGTCGGATGAAGACTAGCCGCGCGAAGACGCGGTCATGGACTTTTTTTTTGCGATGCGCTAGCCTGCTTTCGAAAAGCCCTTGTGTGTTATTTATCAAGTATATGGGGCTGGAGATCCAGAAGCTCTGTTTTTGTAGTTTAGGGTGTGCTTGGTTTTCCGTCTACGTACGTGCAATTGAACCGTTCTGGGCGTTCTCTCCGTCATCCCGTCCGAAGATGCCTCCCCCACGTGATCCTCGTCGTCCCGCGATCGCTGTCTCTTTCGTCATATATATGTGAAATGCTCAAAGACCTTTCTTACTCTTCGTCCACCAACATGCCTCCCCAGTCTTTTCTTCTTGTCACTCCAGCAACCTGCGGTCTGCCCCCGGCACTTACTCGCCATCTTCTATCTTCTACAGAATATCCTATGTTTGCCACGTCTGCAGCCAAAGCAATGCTGCGTTCCGAAGCCAGATCAAGTCCAAGGAGATGAAGGCGAACAGGGTTGACGTGACCGATGGGTTGTGGCTTCTAACCTCTTCAGGTGACCCTGATCGATGAACGCTAGTAGATTCCCTACAATAAATGCATGCCGGCGCGTCTTACGCACGCGTGGCATTCCTTTCCGGAGGAATTTTGCGACCCGAAAAGTGACCGTCTGATATAGACCTAGAAAACATCACCTCCACGTTTCAAGCCAACACGATCTCTCATTTTCTGTGCATCAAACACTTATCTCGGTTCCTTCCGTCCGCCAATTTCCAGGGCCAGCTCTCAGGACCCCTCGAAATGGGTACACGTCTCGGCGCACCTGGGCTCCACATGGGACAATAAACGTGTCGACTGGTTCTTACCGCTCTTCCAGGGCAGCCCTCAAATCAAATAATTAAGACTTGCTTGGAGATGAACAAAATCCAGGCTATATGCATCGGAATACATCCAGGAACGGTCAAGCGGGACTTGTGGCATTCTGTTGCACACAACGGGTTATTTGAACCCGCAGCAGCGGTAGAAAAGGTTTTCAATGTAGTAGACAATCTCACGATCGAACAAAGGGGATTGGGCAGGCAAGGGAGTTCCATGGTAGATTGGAGATAGGATTGCGGTGGTTGTCGCCGTTCCAAGGCTCCCAAATTCATGCTATGAATGATATTACGGTTCTCTGACTCCTGTGGCGCAGCGATACATCCCCTGTGACAAGTCACATGTGAGATGTAGGTTGTCGCGAGCACAAACTCTGGCAATGGAGTCGAGAGAAAAGTAAAGTACCAACTCTTCGCCGCGCACTTGGGTCATCAAGTGAAAGTAGGGACACAAAACGCCAAATCTGAGAATCAGCCCCTAGGCCAGCAATACACTTACAATGAATGATTATAGAGCGGGGAATCACTCTTCATCTCCTATGAATCAAACTTTGACATGATGCATCTAGCTTGCAGTGACAGAGAGCGGTGGACAATTTTCTGACAAGTTAATCCATATACGGAACAAACTCACATCATAAAAACAGGGTCCATCTCGAAGGCCAAATAAGCCTTATAAGAATTTCTTGCAGTTAGAGGCGTTTACTCGCTCCCTAAAGCTCCTGATTAGGTTCGCGCTCGTGGAGACGTACATTGATGCAAGATGGCATGAAGTGAGATCAATTAATAGCGACCAGATATGGGGTGCATTCCAGCTGTCCTAACAGGTTCAAAAAGAATCATGATGCTGAGAATGCGATATCGTCGGTCCATGACCAATGTGTTACGTTTTGTTTTGAGAAGACCCCCTGATGAGCGAACAGTGGCTGGATGATTCTCACCTTATCAATTGGTTTCACCACCCTGGGAATGTGTACCTATTTTCTATCTTCTTTCAAGTATAACATACATCAACACCTCTCTGCTGCACACGACAGCCCCGAACACCTAAAGCATCTGAGCCGTACGACATGTCCAGCGATGAATTGAGGTCGCTGTCAATCACGGCTCTCAAATCTCTATTCGGATCCAGGAAGATACACGCACCGATTAGTTCCATGGGCTTGCTCGCTCGCGTAATTACCTTCAATCCGACCGCGGCGCAGAAAGCGAGACTTAGACTGACCGACTTGGCGCGTTTCGAAGCCATCTTAAATGACATTTCACGGACTTGGGACGAGGGTATAATTTCGCTGACTAGGGATAATGGTGGATTGACTATTCTTGATTTCTCGTTCGATTCCTCCGTGACTGAATACGGTGTTGCCAGCGGGTCGAACCCGCGGAAGAGGAAGAGAGTGATTGACGAGGACGACGATTCTGCTGCAGGTGACGCCGTAGATGAAAATTCAGTTTACGAGTCGCCAGGGACACCGACCGCGTCTACCCTGGCTAACCTGAGCAAAGAAATGAGAGAGGCTTATTCCATACTACAGCGAGGTACGGCGAAGCGCAGGTTATTGGCTGAACAGGTACATCCATTCTTGTGCAAGTTGAACACCCTTAACAACCTTCTTGCAGTTTCTGTCTTCCGAGGAGCATTTTGAGCCTATATGCAGCCATGTAACGAAGGAAGATTGCGCCAAAGCAAGGCAGGAACATCATGATCAAGAGGTTGCAACTATATGCGACCGCATACATTTCCGGCCCCTCATTCGCCCCCATACAGATCCGGCTCTAGGGCACTGCTCGTACCTGAACACATGTTACTCGGAACCAACATATGCACAATCTCCATCTATCCCTTCCTATCCTGGGTCTGTGTCTGTACGTGGCCCCATTTCTTTGCCTTCAGGACTTGGCGCAGGCGGACGAGGCAAGGAGAAAGCACCTTGTAGATATTTACATTATGAGGTCGATTGGGATGAGGGTGACGGAAGGCAGAGCATGAATGGAAAAGGAAAGGAGCTCATCAGAAGACATCATCGAATCGAACTTGGATTAGGGCCCTTGGGGTCAAATATGCGCGTCGTGAGTTATGTCCACTTCCCCTCGAATCTCATGTCCTTGATGGATCGATAGCTACCGCCACAGTGGATCAACTGTGACCTTCGTCGGTTTGACTACTCGGTACTTGGGAAGTTCCATGTCATTATGGCGGACCCTCCTTGGGATATACATATGAGTGTACGTTTGTTCAATCTTCCTGAACAAACATAGTTGCTTATTATACAATATAGCTGCCCTATGGGACAATGACCGATGATGAAATGCGAGCCATGCCAATACCAACTCTGCAAGACGAGGGAATGTTGTTCCTGTGGGTTACAGGGCGTGCAATGGAAGTTGGCCGCGAATGTTTACGTGTGTGGGGCTACACGAGGGTAGATGAAGTCGTTTGGGTAAAAACCAATCAGGTATGTATGCCTTGGCAGCGAGATCCCCTCTCATATTGGTTGTAGCTGCAACGAGTCATTCGGACTGGCCGAACAGGTCACTGGCTTAACCATACCAAAGAGCATATGCTTGTTGGAGTCAAAACTGTCACAGATTCCAACGGAATGCTCAARTTCCCCTCGTGGGTGAACCGAGGGCTTGATGCAGATGTGATTGTGTCCGAAGTACGGGAGACGAGCCGTAAGCCGGATGAGATTTATGCGATCATAGAGCGGATGTGTCCGGGTGGGAGGAAGGTGGAGATATTTGGGCGCAAGCATAACACGCGTCCTGGGTGGCTRACTTTGGGCAATCAACTTGGCCCTGACCAAATCTTCGAGGAGGAGCTAGCGGCGCGGATTAAAGCAAAGTAAGCTTGCTTAGCGGCCAATGGCATTCGCTCGTTCATCGTATTGTGCAGATATCCTGATAGACCTATCCATCATTTATAGACATGTTTTCTGCACCTTATGTTTGTCGGTCATGCCGTTGTGTATCGTCGCATTGCTTTGTAGCCTATGTACTGTAGTATTGTTGTTATAGAAGTAACCAGGAGTGATTTGGTACCATAAATTTGAGTTTGAAATTTGAATAATGGCGGACTCCGTCGCTTAAGCGCTTATCAGAATAAACAACTCTACGTTGAGCCATATCTATTACATGCTCCGGRACATTTCCCGAAGAAAGGCTTTATCTACCGAAGCAGGTCTGTTTTGCGTAAAGGTATATGCATCTCAACCATGTCACTTGACATTGTTGCCAGGCATGCCCTCATTGATGATGCCAATCGCGACGAATGCTTGAGATGCACTTCTTTTCAGGATGTTACACTCAATTTGACTTGCCAGGTCTTGTTGGAGCCAGGATACATCTTGGAGGARGATTGCGACAACGAAGCAAAGAGGTCCCGCGTTTCTGGACGGGAATTCTACGACAAAGACCACCTCAACAGTCTCTTCAACAGTATCAAGGCGATGGGCGAGGATCCGCCGGTCAAGAAATAGATCTCTGGCGCTCAACAATTCACTGCACTTGGCGCTGTTTGGAGGTGGCTGTGCCGCCTTGGTGGTATCAATATGGAGAGYTTTGCGGTTAATTTTGATCAGATATCAATGGATGAAGAAGCGTGAAACATCACATGTGTATGGCATCTTGCAACAAATTTTTGAAGTCTTTCTGGACTAAGGGAAAGAATTTYTATGTTGCTGGGGAGAGCGTACGTCACACTCAATACGTCGCTGCTTCTGACAACTACTCCAAATCCTACACCTAGCAGTTGGTCTTGAGTTTTGTGGTTGGCCATGGTCTGTCCTCGTGGTAACTCCAGGAGAGAGAAATCATACATAGCATTACAGCGAATGTAAATATACAGAAGATATCGATATAAGGTATTGCAATTGCCGATTCTAGTCCTCAATGGCTCTATTCAACTCTTTGACGAGAAGTCCGTTGACTGCCTCAGGATTATCCAAGTACACTAAAAGACGTTAGGTGCATAATATGAAACAGCACCGGACATACCATGATGACCTGCGTTATTGACGATGTACATTCGACCCTGCCCATTTCCYGCTTGCCGTAGCCGTTCTACGCTGTCGACTCCACCTTCGGGATCCATCCAATCCTGGTCGCCATCTTGGACCGTCAATTTATGTGATATGGAGGCAATGACTATACTCACAAGCAAATGTAACCGGGATCTTGAGTGCGGATATCCGGTCCACAAGAGGCATGCGTGCGTGCGCTCCGGGTGCGAGGATATGAGCTGGATGGTGCTATCAGAACGGGTGACTTGTAATGTATATTGCTGAACTAACATATGCAATATTCCCCAGATCCTTTTGCCAGCGTTATGTTCATGATATAGTCATGGATATCACGAACATCTTCTTCTGCCAGTCCAAAGAATCTCCGAGAAGAATACTAACGCAGACATGAAACCATCAAAAGTATGGACTTCAAAAGTTTCGTAAGACTCACTTTTCCAATTAACCATGGACCCCAAAAGAGGGATGCTCGAACAACCTGGAATGGACTCCAGCCTTCTTCCCAAAGATATGTGAATAACCGTCTAGTTCTGCTCTCTTGTTTCTTCTCCGCTTCTTGATGACTTTTGATTCTTGTCAATTTGGGCTCCGACGCAAGCTCTGCAGTGCCAGGCCCCAAACTTTGCGTGTCACTACCATCTGTGAGCTCGCGCGATGGTAGCGTCGTGTTTGGACCACGAGGCACTCCAGCAGGCGAAAGCAATACCAGTTTGTTTACGCGGGAAGGATACTTGAGGGCATAGGCCACGCTGAAATATGCGCCTAGTGAATGTCCAACGAGCGTCATCTTCTCCAATCCAACCCTCGCACGCCACTGTTCTAAAGAGTCTATAAAGAATGATTCAGCTTCGCTGACGCGTCCCGGGATGTCATCCCTCTTGGCTTTGATAGAGAAGGGCACGCGGGCCGAACGGCCCATGCCTAGCCAATCTAAAGCGTACACGGCGGACCCACGTTGACCTGCCCATTGAGCGAGGGGGTCGAAATTGCGAAAGAAGAATCCTAGGCCGGCACCATAACCGTGAAGGAGAACAGCAGGTGGTGGCGCRGCCTGCGATGGGTTTGTCGATGTGATAGTTAATGTATTGAGAAAGTGCTTAGGGGTATCAAGTTCAACACGAGAGGTATAAGCGACGACAGGGCCATCGTCTGCCTGACGTTCACTGGGCTTTGTCGACCTAAAGTAAGACAGACGCCTGGAATGCCGCTGATATGAGTATTGGATGTAGTTCATACGACGAGCACGGAACGTCACCTTAGAAGCCTCTCTTCGCTGATTGCACTCTGCTTCTCTCCGACAGACCACCTGAGGATACAAAGTTTAGGAAGCCACTGATACTGCGAGGTAAGACATACCAGCTCTTGAGACTTGCAGTAAACGCGGATGGAATCTCGCGTGCTGGGGGAAGCGGGTCAAGCAGAGAGGCGTTCATGAATTCGTGCTTCGCTGCGCGCAACAGCTGAAAAGGAAAGGCCTTGGAGCCCGTGATGGCGGAGAGAATACTCGTTGCGTTCACTCGAGGCCTTCTTATGGCACCGGGCATTACGTAACGATCTCATGCCGGGAAATGACGTGTGTTGCTGACTAAGCGCAAGCATCTCTGTCATGTACAACGGGATTGGTCTGACAACCCCGCGTGGAAGGTACGTTGCCTGTGAGCCCGCAGTGCCGTAGCTGACGCGTATTAGCGGAACAAATGGCTATGTCGTGCGCAACCTCTCCGTGCTGCGCAGGTTCGAGTCGCACCAGGATCGCCAGAGCGCCTGGGACGCTGCCCCACCCAAGCATCGCGAGCCGGACCAGGCCATCTTGGAGCATGAAAAAAAGCGCAAAGTAGAAGTCAAGTGTCTGGAATTGCAACTTACCCTTGAAGAGGATGGGTGCGTTTCTTCTCGCATCAAGGCCGTAGGAGCTCTAACATGACGATTTTAGCGTCGACGGAGACGAGATCGAAAAGCAAGTCGCTGCGCTGCGGGAAAAATTACTCGCAAACCTAGCTGCGTTTGCACCTGTTGCAAAAACTCTCAAAGCCTCAGATACGCACGCCTTGGCCGCGGTGAAAAAAACCGAACTTGACAAGATGGCCCGTGCACTCGGGACTCGGTCAGATTATCACGAAGGGGACGCCTTTGATCGGGAAAAGCAAGAGGAAATGAAGAAGAGGCGCATTGCGGAGCGGGAAGAACGCGAACAGAAAAGGCAGGAGCGTGAGCGGCAGAAAGAGGAAGAACGTGCCCGAATGGCGCAACAAAAGGCACGATGGGAAGCAGAAAGGCGAGAGCGTGATAGACTCAGAGCTGAGGACAGGTCCCTCCCCACTGGGCCTAGAGCAGGACGAAGGGATGAAGACCGCTTCGCAGACAGACGCGGTCCATACCGAGCAAGCAATGAAAGAAGAAGCAGGAGCCCTCGTCGACGTGACATGCCGCCCCCGCCTCCTCCGCGAGATCGTGAACGCGAACGAGAGCGAGATAGAGGACGGGAGCGTTCCCCACCTCGATCACAGATACCCCCTCCTCCTCGAGTTCGCTCAGGTGAGCGCGACAGGGAAAGAGAAAGGGATAGAGACAGGGAATATCGATCGCTTCCTCCTCGGTCATCTCGTCCCGTTTCACCTCCTCCACGACGGTACGCTTCCAGGTCAAGATCACGTTCTCCCCCGAGCTCTCGTTCCCCATCGCGTTCCCCGCCTCCGCAGAAGCGCGAACGCGCAGCTTCTGTAGCATCGACTGGGTCCTCAATGTCAGTCAGCTCAAGATCCAGTGCTTCACGGAGCCGCAGCCGTGACTGAGGGTAGTTTATTGTGATAAAGTGTTCCACTGTATTATCATCTTATAGGTAGCTTTTTCTTATACGTCGTTACGCGAATCCTAGTTGCTGCGCAGGATCATCGTGAGCTGGAATTTATAAAAATTGTTTCACGTCTTCGCTACAGGAATTTATAATTGACACAGCATCGGGCTCTCGACTACTCTACAGCTTATTATTTTTGCTGTTGATSCAATACTTCAGATCCTCACGACAATGAACGGTACCTGGGCAGGGTGTCAGGACGCAAATGTCAACGTGACTGACAAAGACAGACCTCCACATCCTCGCCTTGTTCRTCTGACACCATGACTTCAACCGTCAAAGCCCGCACATGCGGCGGTATCGGTTTCTTGCTGACGTGCTCCACCAGCTTGCTGAACTTCATGGGAAGTCGTTCTTCGCTCTGTTGTTCATTTAGCGATGTGTGTAAAGCATAGACGAAACAACTCGCCTTCTTCTTTCCAACGAATGGACTCCAGAGCATGCTCACGCCCTGACTAACCATCGACACCTCCAGTTTATGTTTCTCTTGGAACCAATTAACGATTTCTTTCAGCGAAGGATCATTCTTGAACTCGAAGCGATCCCACAGTGTCCATTCCGTCTCGCCATACTTTTGCTTGGCCGCAGCGATTGGCTCAGAGAAGCCGAAGAACGGCAAAGCCAAGTTCACGAACCCATTCTTGTAACTCTCGAGCTTCTTCTTTCCGTCGATAATCTAAACAGGCAATTTAACGAAAGAAAATCATCATCAMCCTGTGGCATACCCACCTTGTACAGTTCCAGGCAGACCAATCCTGTGACGAGCGACGTTGTTGTCGCAATAGCTGGAATGATCTTGCCCGCAATTTGCTTCGTTGTATGACGATCAGCGACAGTAATAGCGTAATTAGTGGCACGCAAGTTTGAGGCAGCTGTGATGAAGTCAATGTGATGGTTCGTATCATCATCCTTCTCAAACTCGACTGGGATCAGACGGTAACCAGCAAGTGAAGACGGAGGCGGGAGCTTAGACACAAGTTCCTCGAGATCGTCATCGGCTGAAAAGCCTGTTAGGCGGAGCCGAGTCTACGCAGCATTTCAAGCATACCGTTGTTGCCCTGAGGAACCGGATCGTTGTCGTTGATCTGAACTTTCACGCCGCTTTTTGGCGTAAACTCCGGAACAATGACCGAATCTGCGACTTTTCGGAATATGGCGGGGTCTGTTTCGCCCTTCAAACCGTAATTGAAAGCATGTAAGTTGGCAGCTGCAATGACGTATTGAAGATGCAATGACTGGACAGCAATTGTCAGTTAGACCATGTGTAGGGCAACAACTCACATCGTTCGAATTAAATGTCAATGGGTCTGGCGCCCTCTTCGGCCCACTCCAGAATGGCTGTCCAGTACTTGTCACTGCATCTTTTGGCAAGCTGAACAATAATTGCCGAATGTCATTGTTGTAGTCACGTTCAAATTGAAGGCGGGCCCAAACGATGCATTCGTCAAAGGTGAGAGGTTTATTTGTCACTAGGTATGACATAATCTGTTCTTCCTGCTCTTTCTGTTGACCCGAATACTTCACGGTGTTTTGCAAGTAATTTGGTTCCGATAGATATGCGTTGACAGCTTGAGGCGGCTTCACGAAAAGATTATCAAACTGCGTCCGGCTCCACTGCAAGACGGGGTGAGAGTATTCGATACTGGGGGGAGTAAGTATACCTCAATTGTATGGTTGATAGCATTAGGGAAGTTTTTGATGGTACAGGATGGTGTCTCCTTCTCGGGAGGATCTTGCGAAGATGCGTATGACTCTGTCAAATCAGGTATGATAACTTGGGTATTGCCTTTTGTTCCCAATGTGCCTGATTCGAGTAGAGGCTTCCGGTAAAACACGCAGCGCTGATCCATATACAGACCTGTTGGAATTATCAACCTATGTTTGTCAATCTGATGCTACACGCACGGGCTTTAATGTTATCAAGAGCGTTCGTAACACCATCTATGCTATCGAAAAATTCTTCGTTATAGACGTCTTAGTGACATTCAGCGCCGCGTATAATGGTCATCCAGATAAAGGTACCTTCGGTGGTCGAGCCCACAGGATCCTGCCTAGCGTGAATTTTCCCTGCCAAGTCTGGATTCATATCGGATACCGCGCTTGCTGCCACCTCCGCTTTGAACTTTCCGAGATCCTTGGGCCTGAAAAGAAATTGGCGGTTAAGGTTGCTTTTCTCGATCGTGTCCAGGTCGGTAACATGAATCAGTCCCTTGAAGCCCGAGCCTAATCCCATCATACTCCAATTTTTGAGCATTTCACAACCAATGGCACCAGAACCGACGAGGAATTGACGATGATTTCCGAGTTTCTCTTGGAATTTGTGGCCAAATACTGCAATTTGATGGTCATATCGAGAACCCCTTGGCTGACAGTCGGCTTCGGAAGGAAGTTCATCGGGCAAAGACTCGAGTGAATCGAAATACAAGTGCTGGACCATAGGATGAAACTTGGCAGAGCAGGCCTTGAGCACTTCTTGAGCAACAAATCCGCCAATGACAGCATTTATGGGAGACAAATCGCCAGTTGCTTGGTATGCTAGCTCCGTCACAGTCTTTTCATCAACGTCAGCATCGTATTTTTTCGCTAGGGTGGCAAGCTCCGCAGCATCTGGGGCATTTCTCGGCCTGGGAAGACGTTGGTTCTTTTCTCGGTATTCAGATAGAGCCTGAAATCCAGCGTGTAAAGTTGCTGGTCGGTCAAACTTTGCAAAGTCAGTGATAAAGAGCTCTGGCTCTTTCAATGAATCCGCGAGGGATTTCTACGAGAAAAATTAGTGAGGGGATGCATAACCTTGCATGTGCGCACAAAATCAATAATTTTAGGCATCTTGACCTGAGTGAAGATACCACCAGTCTTATAATCGCCAAGATTGGAAGTATCGCCAATGGTGAACGTGTAAGGTCCTTTAACGGAAACCTTTCGCGGCTCACAGCCGTTAAGTTCTGTCGTCCCTTGGACCTCTGTGAAAGTGACGAAGTCTCCATCTTCTAACCCGTGTCTCGTCTCGTCCAAGCAAGTAACTAGAGCATCTTGACTCTGACCATGGAAGTCAAGAATAGTCCCACTTCAAATGTGAGAGAAGCCTACCTTCTCTACAGAAACAATCATACCACTCAGAGGCTGTTCGCCTGTAGGATCTACGCAGGTAAATTTGGGACCAAAGTCATTGAATACCGATCTTGCGCGACGTCAGATAGTTGTAAGCTCAGACACAAAAGGTTATTTACCCAAAAAGCCCGCGGGTCTCGGCTGAGATGAAAGCAAGATCATTCTTATGAGTCCATTCGTTGATCTCGACTTGTTTTCGGAGAGGTACGCCGCAGAGAACGACAACCTTGGCGCGATTGAGATCAGAGGAAAGTAAGATTCATTTGTAGCTTACCTGAAAGCCCTTGATCAAGTCGATTGAGATGTCCTGTCCCGGTTGTCCTCCGAGGTCTCGGACGGGTACATACGCGTTCAATTCCGCAAGACGCGGAAGGGTGGCTGCGGCTCTTGGTTTGCCAATGTCTTCCTTCCTCAAGAAGAACTACGCCAGTATTATCGTGCCATGTAATTTTACGCGAAAACTGTCAACTATCGCACCTGTGAACTGAGGTCTTGTACTCTAACTGGTTCCGGATCGTAGATTGTAACTGATTTGACGCCGGCAAGGACAACATTCTTAGCTGTTAATGAGTCAGGATCATAGACTCTGCAGCGCTCGGGTGGCAACGCGCCTATTTCAACACCCAGACCCTGCATTCCGACTATCAGCACGTTGGATGCGGCCATTTTTTTCATGGCTGCGAATTGATTAGACTTCGCCCTGGGCCAGAGCCTAATATACGTTACCTTCATGACCTAGGACATATCTTACGAGACAACAGCATCAGTTCCACACGAGCTAGTGCGCAGGATACACAAGACATACAGCTGACGCGAATAGAGGCCCTCGTCGATTGCGGCCTCGTCGATGTCCATTGCAGCAGCGATATTAGAGGACGGGGACATACTGATTAGAAAGAAAGAAGATGACGAATTGCTGTTTAAGGCTTGATCTAAGCGTTGTACGTGACCAGTCACGCGTTATCTGTTACTTTTTCCCAGCGAGAGCCATGTACATAGCGGCTGAATAAAGACTGTCTTTCCAGTTTAAGTGTTGTGCCGGCAGACGGACCTGAACCAAAAATGCGAGCTGCAGCTCTAGATTCAAGATGATAAATACATGTAACGATTTTGTCCGATGCGGACCGTCATACTAGTACACGACTTCTTTTCATGCATAAAGCATCCTTCCGATCTTCGGAAATCCCTTATAGACGACAACGGCCGCTTCAAATACATTGAGTTCAGGGCCATTCCGATGTCAAAAGCTTGTGCCCAACTCCAAGAAGTTCAAGATGCTATGTTTCTCCAAATTAGACCCGGTCATTTGGCTGTTTCCTTCAACATAAGGCACTCTCAGCGTTAGTCACGGTAAGCTGGATCATCGCAAGGGGGTATCCACTCACACTAACCACGAATTACCCAATTTTCGCCAACCTGGCTCTGTGCATTTCGCATGACACTGAGAGAAAGTGGAGCTAGAGGCTGCATCGTGAGAGCAAATGATACTCCCTCCGGGACTAAGTTAATTGGGGTTGGCCCAATTAAATTGGGCAAATACATACGCCCAAACTCCATCCCTTCTGTAGCTACCATGGTGTCCGGAAACGGAACSAAAATATTTGGATCGCTTTGAGCAAAGTAGGAACTAATAGGCTCAATTGTACGGAGCTCCAGCATGTGGGCCCAGGCAGTTCCTGCTAGCATATGGTCTCGTTGATAAACAGACTCTTGGGCGCATTGAAAACCAGCGTCTTCCAATCTGGTTTGACAGGACCTTAAAGTGCCGTGAACTACTATAACACAACTCTAGGCAAGGAAGGAGTCACCTGTGTTCTTAAGGCTCCAGCCATTGGGAAAACCTAGTATTTCTGCCATGTTGCGMCAGAGAAGTCGCGTCGACGTCCTGGGCCTTGTGTATGTTGTTTGTTGACGATGGCGTTACGCGTTGCTTGGACTATATTTCATGACGAGGTGACTGTAACGGTTGTAGGGATTCTCAAGGAATTTCAGATACTTCACGCGGGTGCACGACGCGACTTAACGTCACTTCTATGCGAAAAAAAAGACTTAACGTCACGCGTCACGCGTCACTCCCCCTATTGCCAACGTAAGACCAGGCCGGCTCATCTATGGGGTCTTGTTCTGCCACTATCGTCTGCAAGCCTTACTCCAAACATACCGCACCGCTCCAAAGTCATGTCAAACGATCCAGAGGTTCTGCGCCTCACAGAGGCAATGACGGAGTACTTCATTCTCTTCGAAACTTGCTCTCAAGTCGGAGTGAGTCTCAATGCATTCGAACTTTACCGAACAAATCAGAACTCTACAAAGAGGCCGTGGAGGAATGGAAAAGCCGCTCGGAGTCTTATCGACCACCCCGGAGCGATGAGGCCGCAAGGGCAAGGTTCTTCGCTGCTGTAGACAAGGCTTGCAAAATTGAGTCAAGAACTTCTGAAAGGTGTGTACTTAACTCATTGCAGCAAATGGTAATGCCTTCTCATTGTTGCACCTTCACAAGTTGTTAACTGATTATTTTTGCATGTTCAGCTGGCATTCAGATAATCATTGACCAAGATATTGTGAAG
>JNHV02000021.1:0-78474 GCA_001691785.3 Amanita brunnescens Koide BX004 | reverse complement strand
AGAACTCAACTGTACAATCGCAAATCTATAAATCAACAAAACGAACCAGACCAGCGGGAAATAAGGAGAGGAATAAATAGGTAGATTTCCCTCCTATGCATTCCGGAGAATTATTCGGACAAGTTGGTCCATTAGTTGTTTCTTTTCATAAGGCTTGAGAGTTGATGACTCTCCTAGTAGTTGTTCAACGCGAGTAATGATACCAGTGGGACCATCGAAGGGAATYTCATGGGCATCGAACTGATGGACATCTAAAGTTGGGTCAGCCTTGCCTAACCGTGCAAAAGCTTCACTCACACTTTCGGAAATTAACAAAACCATCATGGTCAAGCGTGTTCTTGAAAATGGCACCGATTTCCTTCCCTAGCTTGGAAACTTCCTCGATGACATCTTCATTTCCGTAGATCGCGTCTCTCTTCGCATTTCCAGTCGGCGGAGTAGATCGTTCATTTCCYGATTTGACGCTCGAAGATTGACTGAACGATCGCCCAATATTGAGAGAAGGCAGGAGTGCCTCTTCTCTCACGCTTGATGGTGCCCAGGCAAAGCCCAATCCCAGGTCCAGTGACCGCCCTTTTAGGGCTGATCGGTGACCTATTGTAGCAGGCGCTGGTAATAGCACATAAGATCGCTCCTCCTTTGACTCGGCCTTCTGACTCTTCTTTCCATCGCTTGGTCTCTCGGTAGACGTCAGCGAAGCATCCTGCGATATACTGGTACCGCTTGCACCCCGCGGTGAAGATGATGGGACCGGCGGTTCGAAATCGAATGCAGGATGCAGCGTCTTGGGAAGCCCAGATCCACTTGCTGTCTTCAGAGCACTTCTCTTGCCAGCGGCTCTGCCCCAGCTAGAAGATTGTGCGGTGCCCACTGTAGAACCGGAGCCGCCGGTGTGCTCTGTTTGCACCGTTGAGGTATCTTGTGCGGAGGGCTGATCATTCTTCTGCTTCTGCTGCTGCCGAAATAGCTTTCTCCGCTCAGCATCCCGTGCTCGAACCTGCTCTTCCCTCTCTTTCCCACGTTTCAAGGACATATCCCTCTGCAACGTGCCCAATCCAGCTAGACCTGGCCCGAATGTACTGTCCCGTTCTTTCCCTATGCGCTCCAAATGCTTATTCCATTCGCTTAGATTCGAGAACCCGCTTTCGCCCCGTTGAACAGCCGTAGCTATCGTACGGAACCCTCCAATATCCGCTTTGTCCGGATGCTGCCGCGAACCTGTCTCCCTTTCTTTGCCTTTAAGACTCCGGTGCGCCGAGTCCAATGAAATCTTCCTTGCATCTTGGCTCTTGCGCAGAGGCGAGGAAGGCGAAGAAGTGGATAAGGTTGTTCTACGATCTGGCGTAGCAGGCGTACAGATGATATGCGGCAGCGGAGGGATTGATGGACCTGGGAGTGGATCGTGACCGTACCGAGACTTACCCATCGTTGGGCGCTGACTGTCAGAATTAGTAGGTTTGTGATGCGAAGGACGTCTGAGTGGTCCAGAAACAGCGATTGGAGGTTTTTCTGCGGCCTGAGTGCTTTTTGAGCCTGTTACGCAAAGGCACATTTATAGACATACGATGGGGTACAGGGAACATGTCTTACCGGAAAAAATTCTATGGAACATAGTGGCAGCACCGGCGCACTGCGCGTTCGAGATGTCCGTAAGTGAGGTCGACAATCTGGTTCCATTCTGCCTCATTTTTGAGAGAGCGGCTGGACTTTGCTCACGTGAGAGCATCTTTTTATGTCTCGGAGCCGGGTTCGATGCTGACGTGTGCGTTGGCAATGGCGGTACATCCAGGGATGATCTGGAACTGCTGGGTCGCGACACGGTTGACCCGAAGGACGATTTCTTCGGGCTCGGTAGAGTAATACCAAATAGATTATGTAGCTTCTTACGAGAGCTCGGGGGATTTGGTGTCATCGACTGCGAAGGTACTTGTGTCTCTACAGCCGGTGCAAGCGGTGACACTATGATGGCCGCTATAGGTCGCGCTTTTGCCTTAGGTGTACCTTGCGTCACGGTTGCATTTGTGGCGGTAGTAGTGGAAGACAGAGGTCGGGAGGGGATGCGGGTGGGTGGTTTTGAGTCCGGCAATGCTGGCAGTTTGGATGCATCCTGAGACGCCACGGCAGAGGAGTTGTGAGCGTCTTTTGTGCGGGGGCGCGATCGTGATCGGGATAAGAAATTATAAAGCTGTGACATGTTCAGGCCCTGGAATGGAAGAGTAGGCGGCAACTTACCCGATTTTCAGACTTTAACTTCCGCGACGGCCTTTCGTCGTTCGTTTGCGTCGACATGGTCACCGGTGTTTGACTATTGTTCTGCAAATCGGCATGATCCGGTAAATCGGTCCCTGGCTCTGGCTGGACCTGCAAAGCGGCTGGCCGTCAACAAGATATTAATGARGAGAGTAAGCTAGCTCCAACCGCAGGCTGAGGATCCTGACGTCGAGTAGGACTGTGAGAACGAATCAAAGTGAAAATCTGGGGGGAGAGAGATACACGTGTTAGGCACGCAGCCTGGTCGTCATCTAAGCAGCACTCACAGAGTCTACGCGGGTAAAATTTGGTAACCTGAGAGAAACTGGCGCTGGTTGGTTGCCCCGGCCGTTGCCATTCGGCGGGGCGAGACACGGACTGCTCCGCGAGAACAGACTGTTGCAGCTCACCGCCGACATTATTGGGAACAACTAATCTAGGGTTAGGGCTGGCAGTGAGCACGCCATTTCTGCACATTCATTCGTGTGCCTTCACGTATAGAATAGCTATTATCATGTCTCTCACGTCCCGTCTTTTCTCAACCGTGCCCAGGTCAACCCTGCCATGGCTGAAACGCTCAGCCAGGGCCTCCTCGTCTCAGTGTTTCACCCGTTCAGACCATCCCCACTTCCCTTGTGTGGACGCACATGCTGTTAGAGAGTCCCGTTTGAGGGCATCCATTGCCCAGGCTTCACCACTTCCCCCTGATACAGGACCAGAACCCCCCTATGCCCGTCCCAACCCTGCAACTTACAGTATCTATCACCATCATCATCAATTTCCTCTTACGTACTACGCATCTGCTCTCCCTTCGTTTGACATTGCGTACGAGACTTGGGGTTCTCTCTCCCCCTCAAAAGACAACGTCATCCTTCTGCATACAGGCCTCTCCGCATCATCGCACGCGGCATCCACCGACGTTAACCCGGCACCTGGTTGGTGGGAAAAGTTTATTGGACCCGGAAAGGCATTGGATACGAGACAATTCTTTATCATATGCACCAATGTCCTAGGAGGATGTTATGGCTCTACTGGTCCTTCCTCTATCGAGGCAGCAACTGGAAAACCATGGGCAACTCGCTTTCCCATCGTTTCCATCTTTGACATGGTGCGGGCCCAGTTCCACYTACTTGACCATTTAGGTGTGGACAGACTATATGCGAGTGTGGGATGTTCCATGGGCGGTATGCAAAGCCTTGCTGCCGGATGGCTGTTCCCTGATCAAGTGGGGAAAATCGTCAGCATAAGTGGCACAGCGAGGACTACACCTGCCAGTATTGCGATGCGTTACGCCCAACGAAGTGGTATGTCCGCTAGCTACTTGCTCCCACTTCTGTTGATCTTCCTTTCTCAGTGTTGATGGCCGATCCAAACTGGAACAACGGATTTTACTACGATGGTCTACCTCCGCATACTGGTATGAAGCTTGCTAGACGTGAGTCCAGCTTAATATTTAAGGCGGAGATAATCTTATGTACAATGACAGAAATCGCTACCATCACGTACCGCTCAGGACCGGAGTGGGACCAACGGTTTGCTCGACAGGTTCGTTCTGTTCCAGAATCAGAGTCACAGTCTGCGCCTCGCCAGCCAGCACTGTGTCCAGATTTTCTCATAGAGACCTATCTTGATCACCAAGTTCGTCATCCATTATCGCTTTGTGCATATTGCTGAGATGGACGCATAGGGAGAACAATTTTGCTTAAAGTACGATGCAAACTCTCTCATCTATATTTCAAAAGCCATGGATCTTTTCGACATGACGCTGCCTGCACTTCAAGAGCTTAATCTGACGTCTTCAATTTCGTCTTTACCACGTCAGACTTCTGCTAATCAGCCGCACAAGACTTCTCATTCAAAATCGCATCCTCCGCCGGTCAACTCTGCGCCCTACCTAGTCTCTTTGGCTGAAGGAATGGCTCCCCTAGCAAACATACCTGCTTTAGTACTAGGCGTACAAAGTGATATCCTTTTTACGGTCGAGCAGCAAAGAGAAGTTGCTGATGCTCTTCGCATGGCCGGAAACGGACGGGTAAGTTACTACGAACTTGGTGGTGTTTGGGGGCACGACACATTTTTGTAAGTGTCTCGAATCTGGTTCTAATCATAGATCCTTATTTTTCCAGGATCGACGAACTCAACGTTGGCGGAGCCGTTCGAGGATTTTTGTCGTAGATCGCACCTCTGTTTGCATCTGTGCATGKATATTGTGGTTAGATAGAGATGCCAAACATATGATGTCTAGATCTCGGTCCTGAGTGTGCTACCCTGGTCTATGTATCTGTATCTTGCCAGTAACCCTAGAGTTCTATATCTTGCCACAACCCACCACGATGAAAAACTGGGCCGACCGGAAAGAGTCCTTGTATTCAAAGAGGGGGAAAACCCTTCCCAGGCCGTTGTGGAATTTGTGCCAAAGAAGGAGGTTGATCTGAATTCTCTCGTTCGGTTGACGAACCGGGTGGTGAAGGGATGCCTTGGATTGATTTCAGTAGACAATGGTGTGCATCACAATATTCTCTGTTCTTGTTGGCCTAACGTATTCCGGCCCTTGAGATGTCTTTCTTGCTCTCGTCACGAGCGCAACAGAAGTTGGCAATACCAGGCCATCTGCACCTTCCCCAGAGTCTGTAGCCAGAATACACGACGTTAGCTTCTATAGCCTCTCCTCCCCCACTTGGGACGATGCATCGGCGACCCCCGACATGGTTCTTGGACCAGACAACATTGACTCGGCATTGTATCGTGACAATTACTCGCCATCAGGAGCGCCTGTCTACGAACATCCGTGTCTCCCTTTAACGAAAATCCTGTCATCCGGTTCCTTTTACTATGCCTTGGAACCCCAGTGGGACCTCTCGTCGCGATTGTCTGCAAGGTTGTCGAGGGATCGTTCAGCATCTTATGATCCGGGAATGTTCGACGAACGATTTGTCTGGAACGAGTACATTGTTCGCAGTTTACTTGATTTCCGGGAGCGTCTGGAGCCGCAAGAACGTGCGGACCTGGACAAGTGCCAATTTATCGCAAGTTTATTATAATTTTACTTACAAACACGGTAACTGATGTGCATAAACAGATCTTAGCCACACAAGGATACGTTGGCGTGTTCACTATGRCATTGCCCGCCCCACCAACAAATGGCTCGCCTGCTCTTGTAACTCTATCTCTTATATCACGGTTAGGGTGGAAGAGAGCTGGAACAAGATTCAACACTCGTGGCGTCGATGACGATGGAAATTGTGCCAATTTCGTCGAGGCATGCATTGTTTCGCGTTTCCTCGCAAAACAAGCTGTTTACCCATACCAGACAGAGACCATCCTAAGCAGCGATCAACACTGCGTCAGTTATGTGCAGGTTCGAKGAAGTGTTCCATGTATGTTAAATATATGATTTCTCATGATTCTCTGAATTTCGGGTATTCTAGTGTTTTGGGAGCAACAAGGCCTGCAGACTTTCGGCCAGCGCATCCAGATCACGCGACCACATGCGTCCCAGCCGGCCTTTGAAAAGCATTTTATGCAGCTGATGGCAGAGTATGGGGCTGTACATGCCATCAATTTGCTTGGATCAAAAGAGAATGAGGCGCTCCTAACAAGTGCCTATGACCGTCATATTCAAATTGCTCGTTCAGATTTTCCGGATGACCTCAGTGTAACCCACTTCGACTTTCACGGTTCAGTGCGCCTTGGAGGCCATGACAGCGTCACCAGGGACCTACGGTCAGACCGTTCAGCTCTCTCGCATCTTTCGCTGATTCTTTCCNAGTCGACTTGAAGGCATTTCGGACCATGTTGATAGATTCGGATTTTCTCTTTGTGATGCATCCATGAACGAAATAATTACAGAACAGCGCGGAATATTCAGGACAAACTGCCTCGATTGTCTTGATCGTACAAATTTTGTACAGGATATACTATCGCGAACAGCATTGGAGCAATGCCTTACTCTTATACACCGAGAGTGGATCCACTCTAGTAGTATATGGTCTTACCATCGTGAATTGTGGGCAGAGAATGGCGATGCTTTGTCTAAAATTTATGCCGGCACAGGAGCTCTGAACACCAGCTTCACCCGTAGTGGCAAGCGGACTTTGGCTGGTAATTCCATTTGGTATCTCTGTGCTTCAGGAATATGATAATGGTTTCTAGGTGTCCTTTCCGATGCCACAAAAAGTGTTTCCAGAGCGTACATTAACAATTTTCAGGATAAAAGTAAACAAATCGCTATCGATATGTTCCTTGTCAGTGAACCTAAGTTTGGTTGTTGTTCTGAAGTTGAAAACCGTCGCAGGGAAACTTGAATAATCAGAAGCCTGTAAGAATATCTGACCCAGTTAACGATTCAGTGCGCGCGGCCTTGGAGCAAAGGTTCGTAATTCCAGGTGCTGGGAGCCTGTCATTAACGTTCAGTGTAGGATTTCTGAGTACTCCACGACGAAGCACTGCACAATCTTTACTGGCACTTGGAACCTCAATGGCCGAGTTAGTAGCATTTCGACTTGGTTATGATGATATGGCCAACTATTGCACAGCTGCCTACCGAGTCCCTACTCCCATGGATATTTCCTCCCGAACGTGAGCACTTTTTATTCGTTTAGGCATCCAAGGAATAAACTGTCTCAAAGTCAACAGCGAGTATGTACACCAGTGCATTACCGAGACTCTCGCTTAGATTGTCCTAGCCCAGATATAATAGCCCTGGGATTTCAGGAGATGGTTCCCTTAACAGCACAACAGATCGTGCAGACAGACCCTGAAAAGCGGTACGTGCCGACCCACTACCTGTCCGCATCGCTTACTCATTACCTGTGGATTAGTCGAATATGGGAAAATCGAGTTCTCGAKACTTTAGATAACCGACCTAATAAGAAATCAAGTTACGTTTTGCTGAGAAGCGAACAGGTAAGTGTACACCATTCATGATTTTCGTTTCTTATGGCTTTAGCTCGTCGGCACGGCACTCCTTATCCTTGTTAAAGCGGAGCTAACAGGTGTCATCCGCAACGTAGAAGGCGCGACGCACAAGGTAAATAGATCGAAATCGCTTGACTTCCTCACACCTGATTACGTTAGACCGGCCTTCGCGGTATGTCCGGTAACAAAGGTGCTGTTGGCATACGCCTAGACTATCATGACTCGAATTTCTGCTTCTTAACGGCTCACCTCACGGCTGGACATCCAAATGTCGAAGAGCGCAATGCAGATTACAGAACAATCACCAACGGATTCTATTTTCAGAAGGGAAAGAACATTTCTAGTCATCAGTGAAGTATTTCAACTGTCTTTGGAGAGCTACGAATTTACTCTTAACAGAAATGTCATCTGGCTGGCGGATACAAACTATAGAATAGAATTAGACAATGCGACGGTCCGGTCCCTCGCAGAGACGGATGAGCTGGATGCGTTGTTTGCAGCTGACCAGGTGCGTACCTAGACATGTTTAAAATCATCGTGGCTAATTGTTGGTTTCAGCTTAGACAGGCCATGGATATGAGTGCCGCGTTCGCAGGATATCAAGAAGGCCCTCTTCTATTTCGGCCGACATACAAATACGACGTAGGCACTGATAACTATGATACCGGTGAAAAATCACGGATACCCGCCTGGACCGGTTTGTTTTGTCTTCCATCTCCTTCAAATTCCTTGTTTTGACGCTTTCTTAGACAGAATATTATATATGGGGAGCCAACTCGATCTTACGAGGTACTCGCGCGCCGAGCTACGCGGATCTGATCATAGGCCAGGTTCGGTTATCATATCATAAAGCAACCGCGACTCATYTAAACGTTCAGTATATGCGGTCTTCAGAGCCGAGATCCATGTCATAGATGCGGCGAAGCGTGCAATTCTGTCGAGTTTATTATTCGCAAGTGTCAGCCTGACGGAACCGGGCAAAAAGCTCACAGACCAACTCGCTCTCATGTCTCTGCCAACGGCAAGAGCCACCCCAATCCGTAAGTTACTCCAAAATCAGTCGAATGTGCTGTTATGAATTATGGYCAAGTTCCCCAGCCAAGCTCAGACGAGGCTGCGTGGTGGGACGGTCCAGGTATGACACTTGCAAATGGGTCGAAAACCGTTCTTATCCTTGTATCAGGATATCCCAAAGGCCTGGTTCCAATGACCGAATTCTTAATGCTAGGGGACCGGAAGTTGGCAGTAAATCCGTTTGATTCTCCCGAGGCATCGTCGTTATCCTCATCACCATCAACATCAGACGAAGAACTGTATAACGATGCGCTTGGATTGCAGACACCAGTAACGCCACAACTCCGCAAACCACCRCCGCCACCCCCTCGCCAACCGGGGTGATAGTCTGGTATTATAATCCATTTATTTCGTTAGARCTGGATTAGCAGAGTATATAAGCAATACATCATATCAAGCCCTGTTTCTTGAGGTCTTCATATGTCTTCCGGTTGTACACATTACCCTCATCATCTTCGAGTTCCTCCATCGTCTCCTGTTCAAATATTTCATGACGTCCCTCTTGTTTGAGCTTCTCGGCGACTAATCAAAGTCAGTGCCATTGTCCCCGAGGCTGTAAAACTTGACTCACGAGCAAGCGCATCCTCAATGCGGGTGATTTCATGAAAGTGCTTTGTGTTGGGAAGACCTAAAGCACGCATTCCAAACGCATGCCTCGATTCCTTGTCGGGGTTAATCATAATTTCGATCGCATATCAATCATGGGGCCATACCTGGAAATGACGATCGAAGTTTTTTCTAAAATAAAAGTTTGTGAATGATAGAAGTAAAATTGATCATGCACAACTTACCTTCCCATATAAACATAATCCGAACATATTTCACACTTGTATTCCACACCAAGCCCATGCAACTTATATAACCAGTAAGGTATGGGTTTTCCGTCCCAACCAAGAGGTAACTTCAGAGGATTGTAAATCCGTTCTTCTTCTTTCTCTTCCTCTGCAGCGCCATCCGTCGTGCTGACAGGTGTTGGCTGAGGTTTTGCTTGTTCCAACAGCTCTTGCTCTCGCTCGCGTGCAGTGAGAGAAAAGCGTCGCTCTACATTTGATTTGGTCTCGTTAAGCGTCGGAATTAGGGATTCAAGTAACTTAGTTGCAAGAGTAGTATAACGGGCGCAGGTATGGGTTCGAGCATTCGGGGTCGAATGATTCAATGAGTGCGTAACGGGCGCTGGTGCAACTCCGTTCTGGTTGGAAGGTGCTTCCTTTTGTTTTGCAGTAGCTTTAACATGTTTTTTGGACGTCAGGTGAGCATCATAGACGGTCTGCTTTGAATATAGCTTCTGGCCTGAGACGTTGTTGGTAAACCAATACATATAGGCAACTGTTAACTCACATGCTGGACACCAGATCCCGGTTTCGCTACCATTTGACTGTGGTTTGTCAATGTTAACGTCTTCCCATCCAGCTATTTCCTTTTCTGCCCAATTCTTCTCAAATTCCTCCTCAGCCGCTTGCTGCTGCGCGTCAATGTCAACCAAAGGTTGTGTTCGCTTAACAAACGAGAGAATATAAGTGTACAAACTCCTCAAGTAACTATGTACGTGGGTTAACCATGAATAGTCATGCAACAGGAAAGGCGTACACTTCAAACTCTTTGGTCGTTCGAATCTCTCTGGGCAAATCGGAATGAAGAGGAGCCTTTTGCACGTTCATCAAGATATCAAGGTACTGCAAATATCCCGGACGCTTTCCAATGTCCTTCAGATTGCAGTACGCAGTATGGTTGGCATAGAGGTCAAGATACTTTCCGTACGATTCCTCGCCGGAAAAAAGGAAGGAAACAGCTGCAAAGAATGAGCTGGATGATTAGACGAAGAGRAAGGGGCTTACGGTCTTCCTCGTCAAATTCCTCATCACCAGCTTCTTGGTCTGGTTCGTCGAGAAAGGTGAGAATCTCAAGGTCGAATCCTCCTGGTACAGAATCAGGGTACTTGGTGTGGTGTTCCTGAATTTTCACCAACCGCGAATAGAACTCTGACAAGTCGTTCTGCTGGGCATTGGCGGAGAGGAGGTCGAGCTCGGCTCTTCTGGTGGCGTGGTCTTCGTAGAGGTTGTTCAGAGCAGTGAGCCTGGCAGAGATGCGGTCAAGTATCTGTGCAGCCCTGTGCTCAGCCTGCAGCTTGCGCTCCTGCGAGGGCTGAGGCCTGGACAGCAGGGTGTACAGGGCAGTCTCGAAGAGCTCAACTTCTTGGTGGGTCTGGCGCTGGACCTCGATGGTTGAGTCCATCTCCGTTTATTTTCAAACTCAGCTCGCTCTCAACACTCACGCAAAAAATGACCGGAATCAATGCAGGCGACGACGTGCGCTCTTTTTCCTTGTATTCGAACCCATTTGACCCTGCGCATCCAGAAACTAGTCTTTGAGTCCTCGGAAGCTGTATCAGTAATCTCCACATTCGACGACCTCGGCCTGAAGCCAGATCTCCTGCGCGGCATATATGCATACAGTGCGACTGCCCTCCTTCTCTCACTTCCGTTCTCACACGCGTCCTAGACTTTGAAAGACCCTCGGCAATCCAGCAGCGTGCCATTTTGCCTATTACACAAGGCCGTGATGTGATTGCACAGGCTCAGTCAGGGACTGGTAAAACGGCGACCTTCTCCATCTCCATCCTACAGTCCATCGACGTCACCCTACGCGAGACGCAGGCGTTAGTGTTATCACCGACACGTGAGCTTGCGACCCAAATTCAGTCTGTCGTGCTTGCCCTGGGTGATTATATGAATGTCCAATGCCATGCCTGCATTGGCGGAACATCCATTGGTGAAGACATCAGGAAGTTGGAATATGGCCAACACGTCGTTTCGGGGACGCCAGGTCGTGTTTTTGACATGATCAGAAGAAGATGTCTTCGGACAAGGAACATCAAAATGCTTGTCCTTGATGAGGCAGACGAGCTTCTGAATAAGGGTTTCAAGGATCAGATATATGATGTTTATCGGTATCTTCCCCCAGCAACCCAAGTGGTACTCCTGAGTGCTACTTTGCCATATGACGTTCTAGAAATGACGACAAAATTCATGACCGACCCTATCCGCATCCTTGTCAAACGTGATGAGTTGACCCTGGAGGGTATCAAACAGTTCTTCGTTGCYGTAGAGAAGGAGGATTGGAAGTTCGACACACTTTGTGATCTCTACGACACGCTTACCATTACCCAAGCCGTCATCTTCTGTAACACACGCAGAAAAGTTGGTCATAAATCTCACCCATACTAAGAGATGGACTGATCCACCACATATAGGTAGATTGGTTAACCGAGAAAATGCGGGCTTCGAATTTTACTGTTTCATCAATGCATGGTGAAATGGTCCAGAAGGAACGTGATGCGATTATGGCAGAATTTCGTAGTGGAACCTCGTACGTTGTTGGTGCTAAGTTGCTCTCTGGAGATTAACTCACAAGGGGTTAGTCGTGTGCTCATAACAACGGACGTTTGGGCACGAGGAATTGACGTCCAGCAAGTTTCCCTGGTTATTAATTATGACCTACCCGCGTAAGTTGGTCCATTATTTATTATTGACAAAGCGCTGATTCATTCACTCATACACAGGAATCGAGAAAACTATATTCACCGTATCGGACGCTCGGGTCGCTTTGGTCGAAAAGGTGTCGCCATTAACGTAAGTTCATTCTTATTGTATGCGACCTTTGGTCGCCTGACTTTTCACACAGTTTGTCACTGTTGAGGACGTTCGGATCCTCCGCGACATTGGTAAGTGCTAAATCCTGTGAAGTAGCTTCGGCATCATGCTGAAATTATCACAGAGCAATTTTATAGCACGCAAATTGTGAGTACCGCACCCGGCACTTTTTCATTTGGGATGCTAAATATTTTTGATCAGGACGAAATGCCAGTGAATGCTGCGGAGCTTATCTGAAGATATATACGACGGGATTAATGCTTTCTGTAGATTACTGTATTGTCATGTTAAATCTTCCGTAGTATCAATCAGGATCTTTTCGACCATCGACCAAATCATGGAGCGATAAGTACTCAGGGTCTAATGTATTGTATATGTCGGAGAATAGGGGCAGAATGCTTCTACGACTCGAAGCTGATGGAGTAGAGTTGTCAAAATGAGAAATTAGACTAGGACCAAACCAGTCCACGAAACGGCGCTCAGATCAGTCCGAAATGGAGTCAATATTAACAATATTAATGAGAGGTGCTGATAGTTCGCGATGCTTAATAGCGCACGCCGCCAGGGTGGGCGGCATCGACCTCTGGACAGTGGGAGAAAGACATTCCTGCTTAAAGACGCGTTCAGGCTCCCAGTTTCCTGGGTGCCTTATGAAAGGGTCCGCGTAATCGAGAGATTAAGCATGGTGTCACGTTCGCTCGACCTCCGTCAATATTTGTGCAAGTCGAACGGAAAACGAGTATTGACCACGCGGGGAACAGCAGCTTCCTCAGCCAATCTTGTTGTGCAATCCGTGTGTTCTGCACGTTTATGAATGAAGAATGACCATTGTTGTACGTATCACTGTCCATCATGACACGTGTGCCAGGACACACATCGACGTGCGAGACAAGATCTGATCTGTCTTTTCGAAACACGGATTCTGAACTCGTGGTCGACTCGAGCCTTCATTAAGTCAACGAGTTTCTCAAGAAGGCAATGCACAATAAGCGACGATCTACCGCCTCCAATGTCGGCGAGACGCGTAGACGGGTGAGGTATTCCTGTTTCGAATGACGCGGCTATAGGACGCGGGATTGATTAGCTTTTGCCTGATATCTGTAAAATGACCGAGGCATTGGCTATCCGAGGTTGTCAAATCGAGACGGATAATTTCGGAAAAACTTGTCATAGGATACGGTACCAAGCTCGAGCTTTCTTCCCTCACGATGGGTCCCTGAAGTCCAAAAAAAAGTCCGGATAGGTGAAGGCCTCACTGCTCTCCGATCTCGGTAACGAACAATCTAATCCTGTTAATTATCACCTCTTGCGTGGACGCCAGTTGGTCGTGCGAGTTGTATGAATGTCGAAGCGAACTTTTGGAGGCTATATATTTGGCACATAACCAATGCCAGACTCCCCAACTTACTCCAACCCTCTTCCCAGAATGTGTACATGGCGACGGTGAGCTCATGCGCACTTTGGATCATCATTTACCAACATCAGCGGACAGAGTGCGCAACCTATATAGGCGGTAAGTGATGATCTTCTGACCGTAAGGAGGGATATTGATCACTATCGTTTTAGATGCGGCCATGCAGTTAATTTGGTATGGAGTATGATTTATGAGATAGTAAGCAGAATGATCTCACCTCTCTTACAGCCCGATGAAGAAGTACGTACGCTGGTAATCAGCTCGGCCGCTGCCCTAACACTCGAGGACCACAGATCAAGTGTGACTCTACCACATGCAAGTTTAGCCCAGCGCATCCTGAATATTGCATTCCTCCACGGTGCACGAATACATGTTGGCAATAGTGAGGTTCACTCGACCGGTAAAAATGCATTTGAACTGACAATGACAATTCCAAGCCACCAATTCCCGGAGCAATATTCTCCCCATTTGGATAAATTGTGCCCGAAGTGCAGTAAAAAGTAAAGATACTGTTGCTTCCCATTGCTATCATGGTATTATATTAGCCATAACCTAAAACTACACACATTGCAAAGATATGGTCATTTTTGGCGATTGTGACAAAAGAAGTGCATACGTTCTGCATAAAACCGATCTACGCAGGATCGACATTTCCGAGCTGAAAACCGCCTACTGGGTGAGGTGATGTCTATAGGCAAAATTTCAGCAAGTCGTATTTGGTCAAGGCACTTTCCCCACCTTTATAACTCGTCTCCAATGCCATGCTTCTTCTTCAAATGAGCCAATTCTTCTTCTCGCTTGGCTATATCAGCTTTCTGCGCTGCGGCATCTTGCTTGGCAGGCATGTGATACAATACAACAATATAGCGCTCTTGAAGGTGAAATCCATTCAAATGATCAAGTGCATTCTTCGCCTACAGAAAGAGGTCAGACACTGACTAGCGACCAAGCATATGTAGCCTTACATCCATGACGTCCTCGAAAACAACAAAAGCTGTGCCTTTGGTTTTTGGCTCATTCCCTATGCGCAACTGACGTATGCTTCCATATCGACCAAACAATTCGTACAAGTCGTCCCCGGTGATCTGATAGTTCAGATTCTTGACAAAAAGAATCCTGTTGGCACCCGGAGGAAGCTTGGCCTGTCGGATTCAATTGAATACTTGAAATCATCGAGGATTAAGGGCTTACAGCAGGTCTAAAGGACATGGTGGGAGTCACTAAAATTTGTTTGACAATATTTATCTTGGTGTACGGATAGGCTATTAATAGTAATCTACTGACATAGACGAAACCGTATTACAGATGACGCTGTTGTAGTGTTGGCAATATAGAAATAACCGCCGACTGTAGGATTTCCTGAATTGGCTACTTCCGCAAAGCTTGAGAGGTTGAAATTGAGTCTGGAACTCTTCAACGAAACGAGGAGCAACATGGTCGAAATCTGGCTGTCGTTTGCTAAGCGCGTAGGTGAAATGAGTTGAAGGGGGTGAAAATTCAATATACCGGTGTGGGCTCTGGACGGTCCTGCAAGGGGCTCGGGGATAATGTAATCAGACTGTCGTACTGACCAGCATGCTGCCATCGTCGGCCGGCGTACTGAAAACGAACAGATACATTCGTCCGGGCTTCCGGATCGATCATTGCCAATACTTAGCAAGTGTTTGCATCATCACAAAGGAAACTTGGGTTCCTTCAACGTCTCTAGACACTGGGAGACAACACAACACGCAGGACGAAGTACTCAGTACTCACCTGGCAGCGTTAGAAGTTCGCCTGGAAGGATAACTTTTTGGGAACGCAACATCCAGAATAGTGGATGGATTAAACGACGTCAGGACATCGGGTACAATTTGCGCCCCCTCAAAGGCGGCCGCGACGCCAAGTTCCCGGTGCATCCGAGAAGTCCTAGAGCGCTTGGAAACGCGGCGAACAGAGTGACGATTGTACATCGTCGAGAGACATGACAGGACCTCATCTGCATTGTAAGTGAGGGAATATTGGCCGGGCCAATAGAAACCGCGCATCATTTCAGGGCGGTATTTCGAGATATTATTATGATGACTGGGGGCAAGCACCGACACGGCGCCAGCTGCAGGCGCTTTACTCGGATTCGGAAATCCCAAGTCACTGGCGGTTGTGGGTGTGCCAGCGCACTGAGCGCAGTGAGAAGTTTAGTTTTATGGTGTTGCTATGCCTGCGCAGCCGCATCAGATCAGATCAAGCGGGCAGAGCCGCTATGCAAACTGGCACCACATCTCTCCTAGTGCTGGTCACTACCGTCTAGTGCTGGACACAACGCCGCCCAAATGCCCGTCGCGATTTATCCCGTGACGAACATTCCACCTCTACCTCACTCCAATCTCCCCCTACCGCTTCCGCTATTCATACTGACCGTCATTTCGCTCACTTTTTCATGGCTCTTACTCGTCCTCTCCATGCTCGATCTGGGCTACCTGTCCATGTGGATGAATCCCACCATGGCTTTCCTCACTGTCGGCTACCACCTCGCAGTGTTACTACTGTCGCGTACGAAGCGCACAGCAAAGGATCCGACATACTTCTCGACCACCGTCGTCTGCGCTTACCTCTTCGGCATTGCGTGGTTTGTCGCGTTCATCATCACAAACGTCGTCCTCACGGTCAAAGACGACCGGTTCATCAATCTGGCCGATGTGAAGAACATGAGGCTACCGGCTTCGGTTGGTAGTCAGAGAGCACAGGTCATCTTTACCCTGTTCGAAGCAGTCATATTGGAGGCCTTTGCAATTAAAGGTCATCTGATCATAAGGGAGAGTGGTGACCCAGAGGATTGGAGGCCAAAGGTATGCATCCTTGGTATACTACTAATCAATTAAAGCTAATTTTCCCGTAGACTGGCCAATGACAACCAAAGTACATCATAGGACGTCGTAGGCGGGATAACAAGGCCGCTTCCGTCCCGGATGTGTCAATTGTAGTCGATGCTTGAGAGGAGTCATTGCAGAGTTCGGACAATCGTAATTGTACACATACTTTCGTTGGAGCAATTATTGTTAAGTTTTCCTTGAGTGTAGTAACCACTCGACTTGCGCGCAGCCTTGCGTCCCGCGCACGCACACTACTGTTCCATCAATGGCCCTGTTACTGTCGATGTCGGGGATGATGCACTTCACATCCTCTTCATTAGGACACGGGCAGTCGACGGGACTGCCCACACAGTCCAACGTCGCGGGGCAGAGATATCCTGAACAAGAAACTATTACATACAATGTTGAGTATATGTACATCAGTTCGTGGCGATATCGACTTACCAGCATCCACTTGGTCAGCATATTGCGATGCACCAGCACGTTGTTGTTGTTGTTGATGGTGTTGCTGGGATGGATGACCGAACATGCTCTCAAAAAATTGGAATTGGGCCAAGGCAATGCCAGCGAAGGGTAAGAGAATGGCCACGGAAAAGTGCTTCATCTTGCCTTCGACAGTAGCGTCAGTGACCGCGTCCGCAACTATTTTCAATACGTGTCAATCACGTGCATAGATCATGATGGTTTGTGAGGTACTATACAAGAGCAACTATGTAAGAACGAACAAATCGAGGGACAGATGAAAAGTTTGTTCGTTATTAACCAATAAACTGCCAGTTTGTATGTCTTGGAAGGAAAAGGAACTGGACTACAAAGAATGTAGAGGGTGTTGGTCAAATGTTCGTCGACTCCGTTTGGGCTTGAAATAAATATGTCGTGATCCAGCTAAATAAGTGTCAGATCGGAATAAGTGCCCTGTCCACTTGCGGGGCACATAAAAGACCTCTAATGCACCATGCGTCTATCGTCGTCGTCGTCATCGGCATCCGACCCTACTTCGTAAAGTTCCTCCATCAACTTCAGCTTCCTCTCTCTTTTGATCATTTCTACGTTCTTCACGTCCGATATAGGAGAGGACACATGTAGTGCTGCTATTCCCAACCTCCGCGAAGATACTGGAGTAGTCACTGTGCCGTACGTGCCAAAAATTTTCTTTGGCGACCACGGCTTGTTTACAATGCATTCCGTATCTCGTTTGGTCTGCTCCAGGGAAGTTAACCGTGAATTTGAGTCTGGTTTATCCAGAGTCGATGATGTTTTGCGACTCTTTCGACGATACGGTATATTTTCCTTGGCCTCGTCTTTGAGAGTATCTGGCAGCGAAGCGCTGAGCGGAGGGAAAATAATGGTATGCGGGTCTTGGTAAATTTCGAACCCTGGGTAATGGATTGATTGCGGATCTGGTGGAGGAGGAAGGTCGCGCGGGACGAAAACAGGTGATCGCGCGTTCCGTGCTATGGAAGGATGGAGCTCGAACGTGTTGTCATGCATGGTAAAATCTTCGATGTGGCGTGACGAACTTTGCCTCGGATTTAGCTCGGGATGTGACACGAGCCTCGACATGGATCGAGTAATGGGCCGCCTAGGAGTCGTCTCCATAGTGGTGTTGGTAGTTTCTTGACGATTCTTTGGTAGTCCGAAGTCCAGAACTTTTGCTGGGCTTTCTGGACCGTTGAGCACATCCGCAAAACGGCAGGGTGACGACTGTTTGAAAGTGCGTGGCAACGAACCCTCCACCTTCTCGGATATGAGTAAGCCTTGTTCGTTCAGGATGCGACGCTTTGCTGGGCTAAGAAGTTTCGAGACTCCCGGAGACAAGGGTCTCTTTCCCGGTCTAGAGTATACCTGTAAGGTGTTGGGATCCGGTGGCAAGAATTCTTCGAGCGGCAATTCGTGGAGGGGCCCGAGGTGTCGCATGGTGTGGGTGTTCAAAGCCACCTCGTGTTTCTTGTCACGGAACGCGTTATGTCACGCGTCTAGAATTACAGTTGATCTTTACTACTTTTGGTGCGCGCAATTTACGCATCGGCCGCCATCACAACGTCAAACACTCCTGTCCCCGTCCGATTGGGTCGCCCTAGCACAATGCTCCCAGATGGCGTTCGTAAGTCGTCAAAGTCGCCGAAAATCGTCGCGTCGGAAAGGAAGGCTGCCGTTGTTTCATATGACGCCTTCAGCAGCGGCGACGGATTTGTTGAGATACCCCTGCGGTTGAACGGCTTGTATCCCCCGTCAAATGTCTGCCCGCCATCAGTCACCTTCTAAATCTGTCACACGAGAATCCATACCATGTAATCCGCAATTAGCTCTAGATGCCGGCGATCCACTTGTATGCTGTAAACTCCGAATACAGATCCCATCTCCCGCAGAATGGCTGCTCGTGCCATCTCTACTCCATACGTCTTGAGAATTGAATATATGTCATTTGAGTAAATGCTGTCTTCTTGGACTATGCTTTCTGCAGAGCTTGTGGTAAATTCCCACATGCCTCGAAGATTTGAACCATTTGTTGTCATCTGAAATAGATCAACCATTGAAACGACTATTCACCATCCTCTTACCTTGATCACCGGCTCCTCTCCGTCCTTCTCGTCTCTCGTTTGGAAGCAATCACTGATCCCCGATATTTCGCGGATGACAGTCGTACGGCATGTCCGCTCCATGATGCCGACAAAGAGAAGCTTCGGCATATCTGACGGAAACTGTTCATTTTCGTTGTTAGAAGCGCTACGTCACACAATCAGATGACTCGCCTCAAGCTTGAATACACAATGCGATTCGTTGAAGTTGAACGATGTAGCGTGGTTCAAATTGCGGTGGAAATGATTGGAGACGGCACTAATTTGAGTGCGTGCCTCCCGCGACCTCCTCGATTGATCGGCATCCTGGATGGACTCTTCAGCGTACGCGGCCTCGATAGCCTCGTCTCCGATATCTTCATCCTGATTACTCTCTTCTTCGCTTTCGTATGAAACCTGTTCCTTTCTCTGCCTTGAGCGCTTCTCATCGTCAGCGTTACCCTCTTCAGCGTCACTGTCATCGTCAGCATCCCTTCTGCGCGACGGTGCTTCCTCATCTGGATCATCCTCTACTCCATTCCCATCCCGTGTTCTAACCTTCTTCCCCTTGCCTAGATTCGAAATTTGACCTTTCAAGTCTGCGTCTAGTTTCCGCATCTCATTCTGCAGTTCTTTCTTCAGAGTTAATGGGAATTTAACTGCAAAAGTAGCCAAGATGTCAGCGGGATCGACATCGTATTCGCTTCCATATTCTTCCTTGGGGAAGAATTTGATTTCTACGGTGAATTCTGTTTGCCGTGCCCCCGTTCCCACTTTGAGCCTTTCCTTTACAATGACCTCATCAACGACCTGAGAAAGTGTGATCCGACTTGCGCGCTTGCAGAAACTCTCGACATCTTGCAACTGAACACCGCGTTTGACCTTCATGCTCATTGATGGTGTCTTTGGCTTTTGCGAAGCGGTCATTACTATTTCTCGTAGGCGAGGAATACCTAAAGTGACATTCGCAGCACCATGTCCTAGTTTTGTTAAATAAGCCTTTAAGGAATCAAAACTACTCTTAGTGCAACACACCAGCAAAGTGGAACGTATTTAGTGTCATTTGGGTGGATGGTTCTCCAACACTGCAATTATACAACTGTTAGTGGTAGTTGTGTAGAAAATCATCTTGCTTACCCCTGCGACGCTATAAGCCCTACAGCTTCACCTGGTTCGACCAGACTGCGCATGTACTTTACATTCATCAGTAGTCGGAAGTTGTGAGCATTGAGTTGCTTTTTTCGAGATTTGAAGAAAGGCTCTTGCGAATCCTTCGTTTTCAGCAAGTGTTGAGGGTTCGTCTTTATATAACTATCCACAGCCTGCGCGAAACCTTCTGATGTGCCGCCAAGATAGCGTGTAGGGCTGTACAAAGATAAAGCAGTGTCATACTTGTCACGTTTGGATAAAATTCCTCGACCGGGCCTGTCTGCGGACTTCTTTAATACCTTCTTCATGTGCCGCACCGCAATCTCGTCATCAACAACGTCTTCGAGCTGACKTGGCTTCAGTTGCTGCAGGAATGACATCTCGTTCTGTGCGATAAAGTCGAACTGCAATAAATGCTTCTGTTTTGTCACATCCAATGCGTCGCCGCCATAATAAAATTGGAACACTGAGTTGTCGCTCCCCCGAACTGTATTGTCGTAATGGACATGAATGCCTTCGAGATGCTTAATGAGACAGCGTTGGAGGTATCCAGATCGAGATGTCTTCACCGCAGTGTCAATTAGACCCTCCCTACCAGCCATGCAATGGAAATAGAACTCTTGCGGTTTGATCCCCGTTAAAAACCGACTGGCGATGTACCCCCCTGCAATCGCTTTCGTTTCAAACGGTTTGAACGTGGGCAAAGTTTTTCCGCTAACCATGACGGGTACACGTCTGCCCTCGAGTTCTTGCTGACCAAGAGCACAAGAAATTTGACGAGCATTGACAGCACTTCCCTTCGCACCAGAACCCGTCATGGTTTGCATGTGATTAAATGGGAACTTGCGTAATAAGTTGTGCGGAATGCACGCGTTAGTTATTGCAGACGTCAACTGTGAGAGTTTGGTCTTGACAGTCATGTCTAAACCAGCCATCTTGTTGTCATCGCGCAAAACATCTTGAAGCAAGGCCGTCAAAGCACCAGGTATCTCCTTTGTCGGCTTGCCGTGCAGGGACGGGAAGTTCTCAATCGCAGCTTCTGTTCCTAGATTTTTCCCCTTTTGCAAAATTTCCATTCTGCACTGATCACCCTCGAGGGTAAGCATCAGATCATCCATCCTGCACGTGAATGCCCGGTGCTGCAAAAACTTTGTGAATAGCCGACTGAGAATTCCCAGAAGTTTTCCCGCTATATCAGCTCCATAGAGCTCGTACACCGAGTGAACCAGGCCATAGTCACTAGCACCAAATGCTGCCTTGTCTAACACACCGCAAAGGAGCTCTCCATCCATAACGACGACTTTATCCTCCGTTGAATCGCCACCCCATAGATGACCTGGTATTTTGGTTTTAGCATTCAGATTAAGACCTTCGACGTGCTCGGGTGTAATGTTCTTGAGTATTGTCGATATCTTAAATCCGGTCAGTTAGCGTCCTTTTCTAGCGCAAGCGTGCGCGCTTACAATCTGCTTTCCCGTCCACAATGGTCTCGGCTTCCATATCGCCGGCGGCAAGGTTAATAACCGAGAATATGGGTCCTGTTCAGGCCGAAGAGCACCATAGAGAAGTTGAAAGTACTCTTCACGTGAGAAGAATGCATCTTGACACGTCATCCAAACGCCAGCCACGACGTGATCTTGGATAAGACCCCGCAAAGGATTGCCCGAGGTTGGCACTAGGTATTGGTTCTCTGTATTAGCAATCATCATTGCCTCGGCCCTGGCGACCTGATTCTCTGAGATGAGATCTATCAGTGGCGTACTTTCATTAATCCTTAGCACTCACGAGGGAAGTGGATATTCATCTCTTATTGTTGTTAGAAGCACGATAAAGTGTAAGAATAGTTGAACATACCATCTCCATCAAAATCGGCTTTAGCAATGAACGGTGAGTTTGGTTATTTCAAGCACATACAAAATTACTTGCCATTGTAGGAATTACTATTCACAGGAACGTTAATATATGTGGTATTGAACAGGTACTCGAAAAAGGAGCTTACCAGTTTGCGTAATGCATCCGGATAGTCTTCTCCCCCTGCAGAACGCGGGCTTTGTGCGCCATCATACTGGGCTTATGCAGTGTCGGTTGGCGATTAAGAATCAAAATATCTCCGTCTCGCAGATGGCGATCAACCTTCTTATTGGCCGTTGTCGAGCGTGTATAGAGCCCTCGTCTTTTAAATGCGCCCTGACTTCCCTCCTGGGGCGTCAATAGTTGATTGGCAATGGCCGTACGTTGCTCAACGGTCAATTTATCCTGGAGGATTTAGATTCAACTCTCGGAACTTTACTTTGAAAAACGCTCACCAATGACTGCTTATGACCATCCTCGTACTCTACCATTGACGCTCCTGGATAATTGTTTGGTCCGGCAATGACTAATTGACGTAGTTCATGGAAGTTGGTAGGCGTCACCGGTTCAGGGAAGGTCAGTTTGCGCGCAAAAACAGGAGGAATGCCAATTTCGTTGGGTTCAATGTTAATATCAGGGGATATTACAGAGCGTGCCGCGTAATTAACTCGCTTTCCCTGTTCATTTGCACTCAGTAACAAAATTATGTATCATATTGATTGAGACGCTGACCATCATATGCTTTCGAAATAGACCTTCTTTCTTTTCGAGCCCTTGTTTAACACCTGGAGGAGGAAGTTTCCCTTGCCGTACTGGCGCTGGATTCTTGCTGCTATCAATGAAGCTATTGACATCAACCTGCAACTGCAACAGCCGATCCAAAACTGCGCCCATTAATCGCTTCCGTTCCCCTTCATCATACCCTTCTTTCTTTTGTGACACGGAGCGAAGTTCAATATTGAGGTTACGCATGCGATAACATGTTTTTAGAACTACCGTTAGTAATTCGTTCTGCGGATGTTCGAACAGTGTATCCTGCATTTTGGCCGGTGGTCGGAAACGAGTGGGCGTAACCGGAATGACATCTACAAAGAACATATCCGCAGATGCGCGGCGTAGCCGGTCTTGGGAAGATTGCGCGACCGGTCCGTGACGTCCGTATATCAAGGAACATGCGATGAACTCATTTTTAAACAGAAGGCGCAGATGCGCACGGCATTCTTCGGGTGCCATAACACGCTCATTTCTACCGCGTTTTGTCTTGGTTTTTCCGCTTGCGGACTTCGGAAGCGCTGGTTCCTTGGACGATGTACGACTTTCCGCCGCTTCAACATCCACGTCGATTTCTTCATCCTCCACATCCAAGTCCTCTTCTTCCATAGAACCGTCCACGTCCATTTCATCCGTCGGCTGTGAAGGCGGATGCGCCGCAAAAGATGCCATTTTCTCCATGAGGAGCACATTTGGCCGCTTTCCAGCCAGTTGCCTCTTTTGCTTCTCTGAGAGGTCATACTCAACGATCTTTGTATAACCCTCTTTTCGGAACGTGTAAGCAGGCCTATGAGAAATGATAAAACGCCGCTCAACGCATTTGCGAGTGGAACTCACGATTTACAGTCGTTGTTTTGACACGACCTCAACATCGCAGCTTTCAGAAATTCGTTGAGAACTTCCTTCCTTGCTTGGTACACAAGTGCATCCTTGTAATCGTCGCATTTGCTAGTGGGTCCCGCACGAGCAATATGTACAGCCACATAGAGGTTTATTCTTCGTATGAACTGCTCCTCGGTTTCCACAGCGGCATCTTCCATTTGTGAGTCTTCCTGCTCATCCGAATCTTCGGCATCACCATCCTCGCCCTCTGTGTTCTTCGTCGTTTTCTTTTTTCTGCGGGTTATAAGATGGAGATCATCAACTCCATGAGCAGCGTCCAGAAGGCCTCGTTCCAAGAGATGAAGTTTAGCACAATATTTAGTTAACTAAGAAGGAGACATGAGCCGCGAATATAGAAAGAACCGGGAGTACGCACCACTGGCCTTCTCATTTTGAATCTGTGACAGAATAAACATGTTCCTCGCAAGAGTTCATACATATGAAGCATAAATAGTGGATGGAATACAGGCGCCGGAAGTTCAATATGGCCAAAATGGCCAGGACAGGTGAAATAGTTGAGTCGACATGTTGCGCAGCTATCCTTAAGTCAGAATCAAATGTGACAACGTATGTTCGTACAAACATATCCTTGGGATCGCTTGGACCTAGTGCTGGGTCGTACAGGCCACCAATATTAGGTCGATTTAGATCGTCGAGGAGAACGGGGTTAACAATTTGTTTGACAGAAATTCTGTGTATATCCTGCGAAGTAAGGAACGAAAATGATATGCTAGCGACCGTCGAAGGTATTGGGTGCGCAATATTCATCTTCGCAGACGCTCAGGACGGCGCAGAAATAGAGTCGAAGAAACGTATGAATTTTCGTGTAGTCACGTGGTATAATCTAGGTGCGTGATGACGTAATGATAGTTATCTCCGTAATGATGCAGTCCTGGATGGTYTACCAGACTTTAACCTTTGCGCTTCTCCTACGAGCTCAGCAATGAGTCTATTGTACGTTTCCGAATCCTGCTGAAGACTCTCTCTTGTCTGCAATAGATGCGTCAGCAATGCTGACGTGAGGGCGGTTTGTGCCCGGAGATCATTAAGACGCTGCTCTAGCGTAGCCAGAGGAAGGAGATTCAGCGTTTCTACACCCGAATATTCAGAAATGTACAACACATAATTGGAAGTAACTCTAACCTGAGTCCAATGATAACAATAGATCAATTTTGTCATGGTCCAGCTCCGGCTTGGGACCGAAATGCGATGCTGCGGGTTGAGGTGTTCCCGTCTGCGGATAGCTGGGCAAAGATGAACTGCGTGGGGGTGGCGGTGCGGACATAGGTCTAGATGATATTTGCAACGGTGGCAAAGGCTTTCCATTTGTGTGCGGTAGGACTTCATCGAGGTTCACGGGAATACCGAGCGAAATGAGGTGTTGGCGACGGATTCGGGATCGCTTCCAATTAGTTGGCCTGATCGATGGAGGTTGCAAAAGCATTTTGTAGATATCTCGACTAAAACACTGGCTCTGAATTCAAGGCGGCGGAGATATATTGGGCATAGAGTACCTTTCAGGGGTCACAAGCATCTGGCTGGTACCTTCCATCTCTCTTATGCTGTCATCCGTCAGAGCATTTGATGTATTATCGACCCATAAGCACTCTAGTATTTCGTTCACTTGGTGCTGCAACTCTGTTCTGGAAGGCAATGGATCAAGCTTGAGTGCCTGGTGATAGGCGGTCCCGGCAATCTGTTCTCCAAAGTCTGCGCCGTCAAAGCCTTCATTCACTGCTGCTTGAGCCTCGCCAAAATCACCAAAGTCGTCCTCTTCAGCCGACCCGACGCTTTCAGCTGGCGTTGCGAAATTGTCAAAGTCGTCGCTAAATTGGGCATCGTCAAAAGTTGGGTCGTCAGCTACGTGCAACGAACTTGTCGGCGGCGGCGGTAATAAGAGGACTGGATCACTGGAACCCCATACGGACGCGCCAAAGGTAAGATCGTCGTCCATGAGTGCGTGTATGTATGCCGTCGTCCATGCAAGATATGCCTTTGGCGTTGTTTACTGTCGTCCAATGTCCTCCGATGATCACAACTTTCTCTTTGCTTCTCTCCACTCAAACCGCCCTTTGACAGCGCGCAAAGTTCACATTCGTCGCCTTTACGATGTTCTACAGCTTTGCATCCAGCGCCAGGACTTTTCGAGGGCAAGGCGTGCCTGGGCCATCTTAGCGAGATGCAAGGAAATTCAATGGAAGTCTCTTTGGATCACTAGTCTTTTACTCGTCGGCGATGGTCTACATCTCGCAGATTCAAGCAAAGACAAAATTGATTATCTTCGCTCACTAATGTTGCAACATTTAGACGATGTGCGTATCTTCGTGTGTACAATGTTTTGTTGCCAATACGCCGTAGCGCGAAGCCATTCTCACAGAGCTCATACATTCCCTCATCGTAAGCAGCAGATACAGAGAAGCATTGGACGAATTAGAGCTGTATGAACACTTGACATGTATATTCTCGGCGGGTCTGACTGATCCTGTAGTTATTTGCCATCTTTTCCGTATCAAGACAACCCAGTCCTCCACATTTATGCTGGTCTCCTGTCGCTTTATCTATCACAAGAAGCAAAAGAAGGTGGTGCTCGTCAATATACCTTAGTTTTGAATCTTACATGCACCAGACATATCGCCCAGTTCATCCTTGCTACGTGATGCTCGGTCTCGCTTAGAACACGCAAGAGAATTAGATCCAGACAACGAGATGGTCCAGATGTTCATCCAGAAGGTAAATACATGTTGACATTCACATTTTCAGTGGTCTTAATTTAAGATCGTAGATCGCTACAATGCAACCGAATCGACATAGTCAAATAAACGATGCTGATTCTGACCAAGAGCATATGGTGGTTGACCACGAATTGACTCCAAAATCAAAACGGGCTCGGATGTCACAAGTTTAAAATGATTAGCTGTCTGATTCATCTGAATCCGATGCCATATCAATTGGGGGCATCTCTTCATCTTCACCTGTCGGTTGTAACTGAGGTGCAGAGGTGGACTGCACTTGTGCCTGAATTCGCGATTGCCTGCTGGTCATTGGGGCAATTGGTATGTCTTGAACTACAGGATGGGGTTGAAGTACCTCGCGTTCAGGAGGAGACGCAGCTGGATTTTGGTTAGTGATGGCTGGCATTAGTGGCGGAACTTGATGATCTTTTTGCATTGTATGCGGGGTTTCTTTTGGTGGATTGGGTGAATGCTTGAACGTGTATTCGGGAGCTACTAGTCCCACGTCCTCTTGATCATTAGCTTCTTCCCTAGACTCTTCGTCGTGGTGAAATGCCAATGACTGCACATAAGGCTCTCGTCGAATAAGAGGCGGAACTCGCGGGTGCAGTAAAAGATCGATATGTTGCTGAATGTCCTAATGATATATGTAGCATGAATTTAAGTCCGTAACGAAAAGAGCCCTTTTTACCTTTTCGCAATCGGAGAATGCAACGATGAGGCCTAACGATCTACCGGAAACATTAGTACTTCCTGTTCCGATGTCCAAGGCGACGGCTTGAATGGCTTTAGATAGTGTAGCATGGAAGAATGGATCTACTGATAATAGTGCTGGTGGAAGCTGTGGTAATGCAAGATATATCGCAACCACTTTACGAGCCAGTATCGACCGTATTTGCATAGGCAAACTAGAATTCTGCCAAAGAGATCTGAGTACTGGGACGGATAAGATCACCGGAGTTTGACATTCATAGACAGGATAAGTATACCTTCCAAAGACTTGAGCAAAATTTGTTCATCCTCCGGCGTTTGACAGAGAGCCTCCTTTGAACCTTTTAATATCTCATCACCTTCAAAGTTTCGATTGCGCTTTTTGCCTTTGCGAACTTGTTCATGGCCTTTCAAGCCACCGGATGGTTGAGGAAGGATGGTCGTTATAAGAGGGTGAATGGAATTGGCTAGGCGATTTGGGAGAACATCAGAATCAAGCGGATGGCAGTGCACCAAGAGTGCTTGTACGGCGGTCAGGCACGCGAGGCGAAGGAAACTGCTGTATCATTCGGTATGCGCTTGCTTTGAGATGAAGTAAACAAACGAACGCTTTCGGTTTACTTTCTAGGTGAATGATTAGGCATGACATTAACCGTGGCAAATGTGGTGTCAGGTGATAGCCTGCACTGAGGAAATATGGGTATTGATGGTGATGTGTGATCACTTAAGAACGTACCAGGCTGTCAGGTTAATCAGGATCTGGCATCCCAATTTCCATACATCTGGAACAACTGCAAGTTCCAGCGCCCTGATGTTTGCATCTACATGACCCTCAACCTACCACAACTCACGTTCTGAAGCTATCTCCTCGTGAATCACACTCACCTGGTTCTCGCCGGAGGAAGTCAAGATGCCTATTACAAACTTCACTAGCAAACCGAGCGGTAGTTGCACGGGACGAGGGGTAGGCGTCCTAAGTAACATGTCAAGTTCCTGACAATTTAAAAAAGAAAGTAGAATACCTGAAAAGATCATGCAAAATGGAAACGCAGCATCGAAGACGATCAAGATTCAAGGGTATATTGATCATTGGATCATTACTTCCTGTATTTGGATTGACATTCACGACTTGAACTGGAACGAATCAGCACAACTAACTCCCGTCTGGTATACCACTTACCTTCTATAGGAAACGTTGTTCGCAATGCAAAAAAAGCACTCCAGCCAAACGTTACGGTTTCTTCGACGGATTTTCTCCAGAGATCGCCTGAGCCCATTTTCCTGCCCGAAAAGTGCAGCGCAACGTAGAGTTGTGAGGCTGCTTCCATCAAAACTGAATTTGTTGGACCTAATGGACTTCCATTCAAATTATCCAAGGCTAGAGAAGATAGTGCGGAGTGGGATGTGTGATGGAGGTTGGGATATAAAAAAAGGAGTTTTGATAATGTTGACAGAATAAACGCCTACGTTGCGTTGTTGTGAAGCTCATGCACAAGGGCAACCTACACACCTTAAATTCAACATCGGTTTGTTTCGTAGCTAGAGCAATCATGGCTGTGGTCATTTTCGGTACGTTGGGAATAGATACTTGTCGTTGAAATTCCGAAACGTCCATTGCTCCACTAAAAATTTTGTAGACAAGACGTATACCTGCCTTCATTACTGGGGCGGATTCATCTCTCTTCACAACGTTTAGCATTTAAGAATGACGCTAGACAGGAACACGGACTGATAATAGTGGTAAAGCTACAATGAGCCATCCTTGAGCATATTCTATCATTAGAGCTTTAGAACATTCTGATGTCCGATATGCTAGACATAGGCCAGCCCAACGCCCGCAAGCTTCCTTCGAGTGCAGCAACGAATTTATCCTTGCGGTCCATTTCGAAAGATGTGGCGAAGGTGATAAACACTGGTCATCCAGTACGGTTAATGCATTGGATAGGTGGTTTGCCGCTGATACGTCACTTGCTAGATGCAGTTGCAGCAAAGTTTTTAGTGGATGCGGGGCTGGTTCCATGACATTTATATTGTAAACTTGGATAAGTGCAAGATGTTGGCCCTTGAAAGTAACAAAACCAAACAGGCTCGTCGTAAATGGCTGATACTAATATTAGAAGACCGATAGCTGCGGTCGCTCTGCCATGTCGGGTGCTTTAGATGATATTGAACAACATCTACAGCTATCTGCGTTCAAGGTTATTGCAAAGGTGTATACCCGACGTATGACTCAATTCTTGCTTTGTAGGGCAAATTCGATACTCCCTCCTTCATTGGATCTACTTCTGAGAAATTGATTGCTCGTTCGAAGGCTGATAATGGACGTATGTCGCTTGACGGGATACCGCTACATATTGAAGACAATTGCTCAATCCAGCGTTCGACCCCAAACCGTTCCTGCTGACCTTCGAAGCAGCAGTAGATAAGTTGATTGCTATGCGAAAAGAAGTTCAAGCAAAGACCGAACAAATGGAAAAGAGCGTACGCGTTGCAGAGCGAGAATATTCTAAGAAAATGACTGAATTAAACCGTGGTTTTGAGGTACCCTCAGCATTCACATGTGCTATATCCCACTCACATATTTATCAGGCGGTCAGCACCTCCTTTGCGGGAATGGAGAGCCGTATGAATCGGGTCAGTACAACAGCAGTTCGTGTTGGTAAGGAGTGCGTTGTTCTTAAGGGTCACACTTAAAGCGTTTTTCCAGGCGAGCAGCTGGAGACAGTGCATATTGAACGCCAGCGAGCTCAAGCAGCATATGATCTCATTGATCTTTATGGATTGTTCGCCAAAGGGGATACATCGCAACTAGATGCATTAAGAAAGGAGGGCAGAAATGGAAGGCGCCAAGTTGCTATTTTGCTACGCCGCTTGAATACTGTCGCAAGAGAAGTGGATCTTCCCTCAGCGGACAAGGTAGGGCAAGTTCTGTTCTTCCATTCTTACCCAAGAGCTCACTTGGTAGACACGCGAAAATATAGACAAATATTGCGAGAAATTCGAGAAGGAAATGCTTGGCCTATTCGATCGCTGTTACAGGAAGGGTGATCCTAAGATGATGCATGTGAGTATACTGTGGATTTTGACACGTCTTTGGCTGAGCAGAGTATAGCACTGTGCACAATCGCTCTTGGAATTCAATGGTGGCGCCTCTTGTGTGCAGGTATACGTAAACCAACATGATTTCTTTATAAACGAGGCAAGGAATACAAGACCTGTTGAAGATACACTCTTGTCAGTTTACAGTTTATTCTCATCACTCGTGAACCGCGCGATAACTAATTTTATTAGATGGCGTACAATCCCTGATCCAGATTCAACTCCTCCGAAAAACGAACTGGGCCTTACGTCTCTGTTCACTGAAATACGGGCGACTGTAGAAACTGAAGCACAAATTGTGAAAGCTGTGTTTCCGAATCCCCCTTTTGTGATGCAAGTCTTTTTGCAGCGCGTCTTTGCCCAACCGGTGAGCCTTTTGTCCTGTTCTGCTAGCGTGACTAATGACGAAATAGGTCCAACAACATGTCGAAATGCTATTACATCACGGCGCAGCAATGTCTGACCTCGCATACCTCCGTATACTACAACTTGTCCATCTTCAATTGTCGGCGCTAGTGGAAGATCTGAAAGTCTACGAGTTACCCCACGTATCACCACGGACGCCGTTGGAGGCCACCGAATTTCGACGAACACTCACAGGATCCGCCAACGTGACGCCAATGAACGTGAATGCTATAAGTGCCATGTTGGAAACCTCTATGGCGGAGTTATTCGTCCCGTATACCGAAGGTCAGAGATATCTAGAGCGCGAATGTAAAAACGTCGCTTTTCTCTATGCGGATGTCCTTGCCGATTTCACCCGTTATCATGTTAGTTTACCTTCATGTCAATTCTCGAGATGTCCGGCTAACGAACCCTTCACAGGAAAGGGCACAAAAGTCAAAGTCTTCTATGTTTGACCGTATGGTTAACCAATTGAGCGCTGCGGCGGTCAACTCTGCTCCCACAGGTACCTCGACATCAGCACAAGCTGCCGCTGCGCTTATGCGGTTTGGTGGCATTAATGCAGAGCGCATTAATGATCGTTCAAGCGAGGAACCATTGCGAGAAGAGGATGGCTTTCTCGACGTGGCCGTAGCAGAGAAGATGCTCAAGTGGCACGCGGAGGCTATAGGAAGATGCGTGGAATTGAGTCCAGTAGGCGACGTGTAGGTCCAGTGCTTACTCTCTCCCTTGTCACTCTCAACGCCACCCCTCACTAGGCCAAAGAATACGTTTGCACTGCTGCGAGTCCTTGCAGAAACCATTGGCGATGCATATGTAGGAATTGCATTAGAGACGTAAGGAGTCTATGATCTCTCTATAAACCATCAGCTAAGAACTAGTATAGTGCTCAGGTGCGATTGGAATCAGTAGATACCAAGAGCGAGCCAAGCCTACAGGCCCTCTCGGTGCTTCGTTCAGTTGATCTTATCTGTCACCTATGGCAACAATACGTCAACATGGTGTTGCTCCCGTTGGCTAGTTCATCGGTCACAGTTAGGCGCGAAATGGTTACCTATAACAATCAATGCATAAATCGAATAGAGACATCATCTAATCAGCTACTTCAACGCTTGACTGACGGTACGTCTTGAATTAAGGCAGATGCGACGTAGGATTGACCTTGTCTTATAGTCATTATATCTTACTTATCTCTGCACCTCACGAAACAAAAGCGCAATGACTTCAAACCTCGAAATGATGACTTGTCATTTGCTAGAGTCAACACTGAGCCCTGTATCGCATGCAGCGAAGCGCTAGAAAAGATTCGTGATGTCGCTCAAGATAATTTGAGCGGAAAGAATTTGGAAGTGTTTTTGACAGAGATTGGGGTTGCATTTCATAGGTCGGCTGCTCACTGTAATATTTCTAGCTTTACTAATCAGCTTCGAAGCATTCTGCTGGAACATCTGAAGAAATTCCCGGTAAATCCAACCGGAGGCTTAATGCTTGCAAAGTTCGTGGTTCAAAACTTGTCTCCATTACTAATTCCAACCCATTACGCAGGGATATTAAAACATATCAAGATGTCATCAACACTTTTGGCATACAGGCTCTGAGAGAACGGTTCGAATTTCTTCGACAGCTCGGTAATGTCTTTCTCGTCCGTCCGGAGACAATCAAATCGTACATCAGCGAGAACCACCTCGGTCGCATTGATATCAATCTTCTCAAACCGTACTTGGCTCTTCGGAGCGACTGGGCACAATTTGAAAAAGGTTTTAACGAAGAGGGTTTGGCTGATGGGAACTCGGGCAATTCAGAAGGAAGAGGATTTACAGAGCGCTTTGGGCGGATTAGCATCATGATGAAAGAATTGGAGGGCCTTAAATTAAGTGACGGTATCACCATGGGTATTCATAATATGCCCGCCATCCCGACAAGTATAACCAATAGCTTTACCCAAACAGCTCGGTCACTGGTTAGTTGAACATCTTAACTACCTCCTGTTGTATTAGCTTGCTTCTGTAATTTATTCTCCTTTGAAGATCGGTTGCCTCTTCTCCTTAAAAGCTTGAAGTGCTTCCAGTCGATCCTCTGTATCAAGCAGTGTTTCATATGATGCTCGTTCGAAGTCAAGACCTGATCGCCATAAGAATGAATGATATTACAGCTTGACGGAACTGCGAACCTGTCTCAAGAGCAAGGTCTGATGAACGAGAGATAGATTGCTTCGCAGCTCGCAAGGCAAGAGGCGCTAGCTAGATGTCAAAACACGCGCCAGAACGATAATAGATTCGCACCATTTCGCGCAATGGATTCAGCTAAAGACAGTGCTCTGTCAAAACCAGTCATACCAGGATCAGAAACGTAATTGACGAGCCCTAGCTATGATCAACGCACCAAACTTCTTCACACAGAGAGAAAAACCCACCCCATTTATGGGCTTCTGTGGCCGTCAGAGCACGAGCCGTAAAAATCAACTCTTTCGCCTTTGCAGGGCCCAAAAGTCTTGTTATGCGTTGAGTACCACCGGCGCCTGGAATAATGCCCAACGCGGTCTCGGGAAGGCCTATCTTGGTGACAGCATGGCCTGCGTTGCATGGGGATGAGTACAGCATACAAACCAGGCGATCGTTTAGGATATACCTGCAACCCGTAAATCGCACGCAAGACCGAGTTCGAGCCCTCCACCAAGCGCTGGCCCGTCGATAGCAGCCACAGTAGGCGTTGGAAGTGCTTCAAGCTTCCCGAGCGCGTCGCGCAAGTCGGAAAGGAACTTGGCTACTTGGAGCTGGGACATGGTGCGTCTTTCTGCTAGGTCAGCACCAGCACAGAATGACCCGACGGCGGTTGAGCGGATAATGAGTACACGCGTGCTAGCCTGAGTTGAGGGGACTGTTCAAGTGGATTGCATTAGACTGGACAAACCCCTTATCAAACTGGACGGTGTCGAGGCTTTCGCGCAATTGCTAGCATGCAAGCTTAGTACTACATTAGGACACGGGTCAATAGTGACATACCTGCAAGAGAGTTGTAGAAATAGCATTCTTGCTCTGTGGTCTGTTCAATGACAGGCAGGTTATGCCTGGGTGTGATTCAAGTGATTCCAAGAACGCCTGACGAGAAGGCACGGAAAGGAACCTTCGCAATGCGAAGGTTCGGAGACTGGAGGGTAAAATCCGTCTGTTAGCCACACGAAGCATTATGATGAACCAAAGACCCGGGTAGTAAATATAGTGTCCAAGCACTTGCCACAAAATACAACGCACTACATATCGAATAATTATACAAGATCCTCCATAAACTAATTACCAATAACTAAGTACTCAGTAACGATCATTTCTCTTCGATACCCCCGAAGAAAGAATCAGTGGAATAAGGCTCATAGGTACCGGATTCCCGCCCGCGAGGCTGCCTATAAGAGACTGGGGGCACGTTAACAGCGACAGATGGTGATACATAAGCTGAGCTGTGCCCTTGACTATCTGTGGAATAGTTGAAATGGATTGGTTGCCCGTTGCTGACAGAGACACCAGGAGGATACTCCAAACCACAAGTTTCTTGGCCTCTGTAGTGCATATAGTCCGAACCAAAATGGACGTCACGGCTCATGTACAGCTCAGGGGAAGCATGAGTTGTCTCTCGAGTCATGCTAGGAGAAGGCGGGGGGCCGTCTACGCTCATGCTGTTTTGTTTGTCGGAGAACTCTTCTCCTGCCTTGAGTTCCTTGTCACGTTTGCGCTGGCGTGCAAGAACCAAAATTGCACCCCCAATCAAGCCGCACAGGATGAGAGCAACTATTGAGAATGTTGCGGCAACGGTCCTTTTTTTACTCCAGAACCTGATGATCATCAATCACTGGGCCGATCGTCTATAGCATACTCACCCGGAAGAGGAATCTTGTGAGGTAGGGGTGCTGGTGCTAGGGATTGTGACAACAGCAACTGAAGCTGCGTCTGATGTTGTCACGACGAGGGTAGTACTCGCGACAACGAACGTGGGAGGTACAGGGGAAGAAGAGGTGGCATGGCTGAATACAGTGGATAGGCTGCTAGGACTGAATAAGGTGGATAGTCTAGTATAGCTTAGYTCGGTTGCTTTACGTGGATAGTCGCATACGTACGCAGTGCTACTCGAGGACTGTGTTGTCGTGCCGGTTGATAAGGATACAGGCGACGATGACGTTGTACTAGTACTAGTAGCGTGGGAAGAACTACTAGTAGACAACAATGCATTGCTTGTCACAGACGCAGACGGTGACGAAGAAAAAAGCGAAGACACAGAAGCGGAAGAGGAAGCTGAAAACGAAGACGAAGAGAACAGTGAAGATGATGCGTCTGTCCGGACGCCATTGATGGCGAGCGAGAGGGTCAAGAAAGAAAGGAGGGGGGAAGGTAGCATAGAGGAAAGAAAAAAACTATTCTCAGTTCGAACTCTGGAGTCTTGTAGCAAAATCCTGCGACAGTTGATTGTGTCCATGGCCGGATATTTCAAAGGTGATCTGTTCGGCATCTCCGGACGTCACCCGCTCTTCCACGCGCTCATCATCGCCGCTCCGTTTCTTTAGTTTCCGCACGATCTCCGCTCGCGCCTGTCAGATCGCTCTCGTCACTTCCTGCTTCCCCGGACGTTGCTTCTCACCTTTTGACTTAGGCTGGGCCATATCGGCGTCCACCCCACGGGCTTCCATGTCAGCGCTCCAATGTAGTACCATTTATTCTGTCTTGTTTAGCCTGCTTTCATTCCACAACAGATGCGTTCCTTGTTTACCTTATCAGTCGGAAACACGAATGTATGGTAAGCCTTTCCCGTTATGTGGCTCGCAATCTTTTCATTCGAGTCTTGATCGCCCCAGTCCAGCAGGAATGACGTTTGACCCAACTCTGCGAAAATTGGGTCGTAAATGAACGCGACTTCTCCCAGAGTCAGAATCCTCATCTTCAGTTGTTGATCAGATCCAAGCCTGCGAAGGTATACATGGCAACTGCTGACAGCCTGGAAGCAACGTGACTTGCCTTTTCAATGTTGCCAACTGTACAGATGAACAATATCAGCACTCACGAACACAACAAATGCAATGATCGAACCGCTTTGTTGTCTAAAGTAAATATCTGCTGAAGATCGTGCAAACGGTACGGCCCCCGAAACAAATTTGCCGTTCTTGGCGGTCGAGAAAAATATATCGACACCTCTTCGCTGTCACTCCGTGACGACGGCGTCGGGCTCCCAGGAGTCGCCGACATGGTCGGCGAATCCGATGGGCTCATTGTTCGGCTGCGATTTAAATCCGTTATGCTCGGTGTTGGATATGCGGGCAGATCAGCCCGACGGTCTTCCTTCTGCCTTGCTGGAGACCCGTTGGTGGATAGGGCCATTGGGCTTACCGTCTTCTGGGGAACGCCCTTTCTGCTGCGATTACCTCCTCGGATTGTCCTTGTGCTCCCTGTAGACGAGCTTGAAGAGCTCGTTGACGATCTTGATGATATAATGTCTTTCAATGAACCCATCGAAACAACCGACGGTGCTGGAGAAACCGTCCGCGACCTACTGGCGTCTGCCTGTTACTCGTCAGTATGACATGTCTGTTGATTACTTGTCGATCGCCTACCTTTTCCCTCTCCTCAATCAGATCCCTTATCACCTTTCGTGCATGGCGTAGCTTTCGCATTGCGCCATCTCGAGCTTCTACTGCCTGGTCAAGCTCTGGCTGTTCTATTACCTGCCGCCGTAATTTGGCATTGACGGTCCTTAATTGATATATGTCATCTCTCAATCGTCCATTATCATCCTCCAATTTCCTCAACTTTTTGTGTTCTTCTTCCGTAATGCGCTTTGCGAGCTCTCCAAGTCGACCGTGCAAATGTGTAAGTGTTTGACTAATGTCGATTATCTTTTGATAATGTGGCTGTCAGCTCCGGTGCCAACATAGGACAAAGACAAGAGATATCACCTCTTCTTGTAGGTCTACGCTCATCTTCACCTTCGAATTGAAGTGATATACCGGAGGTCGCTAGAAATAGTGACGGCACAGGGCGCAAGGTACTGCTGCAAACTCCGCGAATTTGCTTCTGCTTGGCTTCACTCTTGATATATGATAGGTGATCTCAATCATCAACGAGGCCTCGTTCATCTGCTGCGTTGATATGAAGCTCCTATTCTATTTATGTGTGCCCTCCCAGGCTACGGGCATAGGAGGGTTGGGTATGGGAACCAGCAACTCAAGATGTACTAGTTTTCTCCGCGGAAGATTCTTCTAACTAACGAGAATAATACACATATGGTTGGAACCTAAATATTACATCTATGGGGATGATCGCGCTGGCTGAAACCCATTCTTCTGGATCTTTAGATTGAAATCAATGTGCGGTACAGATTGGTGGACAAAGCTGGTGCTCAGAATATCGATTTCTAGAAAGATCCAGCATCACGACCTTGAGCAACGAGATGAACACTCACCCTGAATAGCTCGATCTTTTAGGTTATGCTCGGTGATGTTACCGCTGCTCTCGAACTTGAATTGTCGCTTCCCCTTCCACTTTTGCTTTAATCGGCTGGCAACTTCCATAAGCTGCACGCCTTCCATGTTGTCTAGCATGATAATATCTGCCCCTGCATCGATGGCTTCATCCGCCTCAGATTCAGACTGTACTTCGACTTCTAGTAACAAACTGAAACCACCAACGGCACGAGCCTGCTGGACTGCAGCGGTGATAGATCCTATTGCAATATCACAACTAGATGATAGCGTTAGTCATTATCGCTTACCTGATGACCATATATGATTATCTTTCAACATGATCATGCTGGACAAGTCGTGGCGGTGGGTATCTACTCCTCCGACCAACATGCCATATTTCTCGACCAGCCTGAATCCTGAAAAATGTTAATTCTAAGCTGATGAATGGAGCAGCTGGATCTCACCTGGTGTTGTCTTCCGGGTACCGGCGATGATACCGTTGTATCCGTAGCTCTTGGCAAGATCTTTAATCATCCTAGATCTGGTGGATGACAGATCAGGAAGGATTGGTTGAATGATCACTGTTGCAAACCTGGTGGCTATACCACTGCATCTTGCAAGGAGATTGAGCGCGATTCGCTCTCCGAGTAGTAGATGTCTAGCCTTCCCTCTCACAGTTGCTATATGTTTGACGGGCTGGAAAGTGTCTCCGTCATTTACGTGCCATTCGACCCTGCGGAAGCGTCAAAGATGGCATTGGCATGCATCAGGGTGCTACTACGTACTGGCAGCCCAACTGAGCAAAGATTTCGGTGAAGAAAGGCGAACCTGCCAGCACCGCAGGGTCCTTGCCTTTTCCATTCAGGAATGCCTCACGGTCGGCCTCCCCTACAATGTAACCTGCATAATCGAAAGAAGGAATGTCTTCCGCCAGCCAGGTGGTGATAATGGATTTCCAGCTAGGCGGGAGAATGTGTTCGTAGGAGCTGGGCATGATAATCACGGGGTAAGGGTTTATTCACGGCAAGCGGCCGACGACAGCTGACAACCATTGAACCAATGCGCTGATCCTAGCCTCAGGGCGCGCCTATACAATGTCTGAGTCCTCACGCGAATTTATGACCCGGGGTCCACCCTCTTCGGTCCCCCTGTAGTGTTATTTGGCGCATCCGCTGGACTGTGCTACAATTCGGCATTGATATTTCTGGTCGGGATCACTACGCGATTCCTTTCAGGGGTGTTCAGATCTTCAGATACCGCAATGACCCGCCATTGGAAGCAACCAGTTACAACATCAATGCCATCCGGAGGAAGCACAGTCACGCGTCGATATTTCTAAATATTCTCCTCCGGTGACAACAGGGATGTTCGTCATTTTCACTGTGATACTTGTGTTCGCAGTCTTGCTTGCCTTGCGTGGCACTGAACACAATTCTCACCATGCATTGGCTATCTCTACCAACTTTCATCTTGCCGGTACCCTGATCATCGATCATCGGCGGTGGACCGGTGATTATCTTGACGTCGTGGAAGTCTCTCCGCGCGACATCCTCTTCGGACTCGCCCGGGCGCTTCCAGGCCCAAACTTCAACTCTGCCCTGTATCTAGGTTCCTTGGCACTGGCAGGACGTCAACACTCAGTCACAACATTTAGGGGCTTTTTTTGGAAGCCCTTGGCATCCTTTCGCTAGCTTTCCTTTTTTCCACAGCGGTGCAAAGTAAGTGGTATTTATTAAGGAAYCAACCAGTCGTTATTGCCCTATTGCGCGGAATGAGTGCCACCGCTGTTGGTCTTGTCACGGCCGTTTTCAGACTGTCGCAAGTAAGATTCCTGAGACGAGGTGTCAGTCTAGCGGTTTGGTGTACCGCTGGCGTAGCCTGGTAGAACGTAGTCGGATTAGAACTATAACCATAGTTTTAATTGTATAATTGAAAACATGGCAAGAACTTGAAATGTATAATGGTCCGGGTATATAGAATGTTCAAGACATCGCTAAGAACCAACAAAATCCAACATTAAGAAAATGCTTATGCTAATAAAAGCCCTAGGAAACCGAGAATGCCACCCCACAAACCTACGTGAGTATGAGCATGTCGAAGAGCGCCATTACCTGCAGGAGCCAGCGTCGATGTACTTGAGGAACCGCCAGCAGTCGTGGCGGCTACTGCGGGTACTGTAGCTGGACTGACGGTCACAGACCTACGACTGACTCAGTATCGCTTACAAAGGGTATGGATTAAACCTCACGGAGTTATGACTGGAACGGACGGTGTAGAACTCGAGTTGGCTGACGGTATCACAATGGAAAATTGACTTGACTGCGCCAGTATGGTGTTCAGGTCAGACGCATCCTTCACAAAATCAACGCGGAAGCCATTGCCAAGGGGCCAACCGCCGGAAGGAGGATTGCAGGTAGTATTTCCAAGAGTACCATCAACAAGTGCAGCAAGAACTTGTTGATTTTGGTTATTCTAATAGCAGCGCGTAAAGGGAGTTATCCGGGGAGAAGTTGATTCGAAGACTTACGACGTTTGTCAGTACAACAGTGAAATTTTGCGGATCGGTATCAACGCGCTGCCAAGAAAGCCTAGGCTTATTCAACATTTTTGGGAAAATTGACAGAACGCGAGACCCACGGTTGACCTCCTACATTTGTCCAGTTTTCTGACGTGTTAGGAACGGTAACCTGATAGCCCATGGCAGACGACGTGAGGGCAAGCACACATGCAAGGAACACGCGCATGGCTGGTGGTATCAGGCGGGGTGGTGGTGGAATGGAAGGAAAAAAACGGGGCAGGGTAGCCGCTTTAATAGGAATGATGCAGGGCGGGCAAACAACGTGCTATATATGTAGGGAAAWCGTCGAAACAGCGGCGCCGTGGGTACGTAAGCCTGTCACACAAGGGAGCTAATTTAGAGTCATCAAACTTCTGAGCACCTGCTTACCTCCGCTTATTAGCCCACAGTACATGAGAACTTTCAGCTGGGTGTTTGCAATACGCATGCCCATCATGTCGTGGATGTGTCAAACGTATGACACGTGTGCTTCACCTGGTAGATCCAGGCTCCAAAATTTAGGGCATGCATACAAGTCAAGCTTGCTGGTTGCTCGTGCTCAACCCAAGCTAGCACCACACATGAAATTACACACGACATAAGACTTTTACACATCAGTTCAAAGATCTTTGAGCATTTCTTCGGCATCCATCCATAAATCACGTTGTTCCCACGTATCAACGACGGTTGAAATTATGATCCAACATGATCTTTCGTGTATGACGTCCTTCTCACTTGGCAGTGACCGTCCTCTCTTCAGTATTGCAATGAAAACGCGTACAAGACCGCGTAGCAACGCGATGTCGTCTCCAGATATGCGGTCGTCGATGCGTGCTAGTAAGGCAAAAACCCATCGGGCATGACATTCTGTTGGTTGATATTTTTGACTCTGCGGTCCATCAAGGTAAACGTTGAACCAGTACACAAAGTACATCAAGAGATGCAGGGCCATTCGCTTGGCTAAAATTAATCTCATTATTACAAATCGGGAACATTACGACATACTTCGTCGATGCATTTGACCAAGGAAGGTAGAGGCTCCAGGGGCACGAATTCCGGCGTTGGTTGCTCGTCCGGTGCTGGAGAACCTTGCGGTACCTCATACAGGAGTACCGTCTCGTCGTCCCCTGAAAAAGCACGGATTGACTGAAGCCTCTGATGCGTTTTGTAACTTTTGGACTTCTTCGGAGGATTCCACTCTCTTTCAGGTCTCCCGGATAGAAAAGCCCACCAGAGATCCCGTTCTTTCTTATCTGGCATGATCTTGCGGCTCATCCTTTCTGGCAAATAATCAACATGTATTGTTGGTTGATTCAAATTCTGGAGAAATTAAGAGGACGAAATGTATTACGGCAGCAAGACACACCCTGCGGAAATTGTAAAAGTGTGACTTGTATATGGTCCTCCATTCAAGAGTTGGCAATGCCGGATGTGACGGCGTAAAATCGTGGGTTGGAGGCTGTAGATGATCCCCAGGTAGTTCATAAGGGTTTGCGACGCGGGTTACGTCAGGAAGAGAGCGTGCATCTCGTCTGTGGAAGTAAGTAGTCTGAACCTTGTACCAGGCATGGGATAAACAGATAGACGCACCTCACCGTGAAGAGATATTCCATGCCATCAGCGGGTGGCCTATCGAAATTATTGGGCAAATTTGCAACAGGTAGAATTTGCTTTCCATATGACGGTTCGTCATCTTTACTGTCTTCTGACTCATCTCTTTTACGCTTTAGCGAAGCCATTTGGTGCACTGAGGAGGCATTTGATTTGAGGTCGTGTTGTTTGGTCGCAACATTACATAAATAACATCCTGAGAACAATGTTGACCAGTCCGACCTCTCGACTCGGAGCTAGACTGTCCAACGATCCCAATAAATGGATGAAAATGAAGAATTGGATTTAGAGTCACTTCAAGCTCAGATTGACATGTCCATGTCGTTTGCACAGGATATAGTATCCTCTTGGGTAGAACCGAACAAAGTTGGTACATCATCGCGGAGTCATGATTTGGAAAAGGAGCTCAAAGAACACATGCGTCGACCGGCGAGGTAAGGAAGGCCTCTTAGTTCAACCTGTGTTTATGCTTTACTCTTCTACTATAGACTTGGAGTCGGGGCGCTTGTTCAGGACACAAGTACGCTGTTCAGTAAGGCCGTGCGGCTGAAAGGCCAGCTCCGTGACAAAGGAAAACTGAAACGCACGGAAGAAGTTCTGAATCAGAGCGATTCAGATAACCCAGACGAAAGCCGAGCTGGGATGATAAAAAAGAAAACTAAACGTGATCTGTTTTCCGCTCGGAGCAAGACGTTGACGACAAATTCATTGGGAACAGTCGATGCTCCCAGAAAACGCGTGAATGGTGGTAACATCAAGCAGAGTCATGACACGTTTCAGTCTATAGACACCGCGGAACTGGGTAAAAGGTCCAACATTTGGCAAATTTGCTTGAATTCAAATGTTGCAGGTGTCACCTTGGAAAGAGACTACGATATTATGGCATCAACCCCTGGGCCACCGAATCCAAAAATTCATCCTCATATATCAAGAAAGATTCTAGGCAATGTCAAAGTGCCGGAAGTCGCCGCGTCTAATTCTGATTGTACGTTGAGATGCGCCATTGCATGAGGTTCTATCGTCTTACCGAAGGTAAATTAGCTATTATCACCTCGCCATCGAAGTCTGTCCTACTTAATCTGGACGGACCGCTTTTGAGCGACAATGAAGGGCAAAATCATGAAGATGGAACTGGCCATAAGAAAAAACGGAAGAGACGGAAGAAGAAAAAGAATCGCCCAAAGTCAATAGATCAAGAGTAATAATGATAAAGTATGTTGTCTAACAAGTAGGCCCATTCTTCAGCTCATCCCAATCTAGTAATACCCAACTTTACAGATCTATGAAATACATCTTCAACAAAACGACTACAATAGATACCGTGCAATTATGTATATTGTGATCTAGTGGTAATTATGCTTAACCGCGCTTCTGTCGTCTCGCTTGTTGGCGGGCTGGAGCAGCTGATCTGGATCCTGATTTATGATTCTTTCTTGAAGATTTGTGACTTTGCATGCGAGAAACGTCAGTGGCGTACGTTGCTCTGGTGGGGTGCCCCCGATGGGACGGCTTGCTGCGATTACTATGATGGGTGGAGCGTGTTAGGGTTCGTGCTGGTTTCCGCCTCGGGAACGTGAAGAAAGAAAACATGCTTCTTCCGCTACTTGCGGACTTCGCCTGTCTCTTTTTGGCACTTCTGCGCCTCCTTTCCACTGTTGCATCTCGCATCTCCTTCATACCCTTATCGATCGATGTCAGTCATGCTGTCTTGACTGCAACAAGATATGTTCACCTTACTTCTCAGTCTCTCGTTTCCAAGGAATGTGCCTCTCCATTTCGACAGCCACCCATGTATCGTAGATGGTGGCGGTTTTCGGCGACTACCATCGGGGTTCCGCTGTGACCCATTCAGTAAACCATGCAGTGTAGTGGTGAAAGTTAAAACCACTCTACCGATATCCATTCGATGGTGATATCGGGGAACATTCTGTAGGAGAGCCAAGGGAAAGACGTAACAGTTGTTGTGGTACTCAGATCCTCCCCTTTAAGTCAATGATTATGAAATCGCCAAATGCATACCACGACTATTAACAAAGGAAGACAACAATGAATTGCCAGCACCTTTGCCACGAGGCGGTCGGACAACCGAAGGACACGCGCGCGTCTTACATTCTCCAACTGACAGGCTTCAGTCTCGACGTCGACAATATGTAAGCTCTGTCTCCTGCATAACATTGTCAAGTATGCTCGATGAGGCTGGGCAGTCTATCCGGCTTTCATCTCACTGCAAGCCGATTTTCCCTAGTCGTGATTCCGTAAAAGAAACTTATCTGCGGCAACTGTAACCGGTATTTCCGATCAATCGTGTTGTCCACGAGTTCTTCAAACATTGCTTTGTGTTTAGTTTCAGGGCAGATCTATGGGGTGTGTACCCCCATGGCGGACACGCTTTTTGTGGGGAATGGAGTCTGTATTGAAGGGGCGTCTAAACATTCGTATCGTGATGTTTGTTGCCGTATGCCTCTAACACAACAGGGCCTAAACGAAGGGAAAGAGAGCACACGCGGAATAGTACTGGTATGACGGCAAGGTAAACCTTCTATATTGGATTGGGCAACAAACCAACTTGTGCATATGTTTACAGGAACAAAGTTGGTAAGAGACAGTCAAAGCATACCTCCGGCGACTAAGGTTAATTCACGACAGAGTAGTCTAAATCTGAGTAAACCTATGTTCATTCTCGGTCAGCCATCCTGGGCAAGCCTGCAACGCTAGCCGAAGCTGAAGAAGTAACTACCGGATATACACACAACCGACATGGTATACTACAATGAAGAAGCGCACAGCCCCAAGATTGGAAGCGTTTTCCGGACTGCCCAAAAGTGGCAATAGACGCTTACTTACCACGTGCGCATCGCCATACACCTAAAATGATCGAGATATTCCGTCATAGCCATGAATGCAGATTCAGCGAGATTCATACTGCATCGAGCTATGTCAATTGACAACGGGGAAGCGCATCGTCCGCTCGAAGCTGAGTAAAAACATTGGAAATGAGCCACTCAGCGGCGGGTACAAGAAGCGGGGGATGAATTTTGGACAACGCAAGTTCAGCACCTTGGCAAATTCAAGTCTAGTTCAGAATGTCCTGGAGAAATATCGATGTCATAATTCCGGACAAACTTTTCCTGGGAAAGTAAGTCGTACCAGTAACCCTGAAAAGTAGTCAGAGTTATATTTACGCCGGTGTATTAGTATCAATGCCGCCCGTTCCACTCGCTCCGTCACAGAGCATCATATCACACATATCCTTTCAGTATGCCAGGATCAGATCCCGGCGGAAGACCCGCAATCTGGATTCAACCATATGCGGATTGCCGTTGAAGACGTCGATTACGCGGACCTCCTCATACATCTTCCGTCAGCTTGTCAATTCATTGACGAAGCAATCAACTCGGGAGGCGTCGTCCTCGTCCACTGTTACCAAGGCTTGTCCAGAAGTGCGGCCGTTATTGCTGCATACTGTGCGTGTTAATCCCCCGGGAATTACTAATGACGTATACGGTCTCAGTGATGTGGTCACGAAAAGTGGGCGCGGCCGAAGCGATAGACCTCGTGAGAGCAGGTAAGTGATTTCATACAACTTTGTGACCCATTATCAGGATAACGGCCACATTCAGTACGAGATCAGATTTGGATCAATGCTGGATTTTATGAACAGTTGGTCCTGTTTGAATTGTGCCAATATGAACCGTCGCCCGAGAATGTATTCTACGCTACTTGGCGGGCAACGTTAGACCCTAAGCTCAAAGAAGCTGGGTTGCTGACTTAAAAGTATCATTTTTTGCGAGCATTTGGACTTATAGTTACAACCTTACTTGGCATTGTCATGCAGTATTTCTGTCACATATTCTGCCTGTACAAGTAATTGTGTATTTCATGGCTGTTGTAATAGGGGTAATTTATGCATTGTGTTCACTACTTGCCTGATTTAGCATATACCACACCAGCCGACCGGTTTATCGCCGTGCCGAAGCCTATCGATGTGAGGTATATTGGTGCATCCGGGCGCTTGCTTATCGGATTGAGGTTCATAGGCTGAGGTAGCACCTCATGGTCAAACAATATTAGGTACCAGGACACGTACACTGATAGACTCGCGACGTGGCAGAGAGTGGGAGTCGTGTATATAAATATAAAACCGCGCTCGGTTGTTTGCAGCGGAACTTCAATTCACACGCAAACAGCAACAATCCCCACTTTCTCTCAACTCACCCACCTTTCGCTTCCGCACTTTCAGCCATGGGTCTCTCCGTTTCTCGTCTTCTGTCTGGCCTCTTCGGCAAGAAGGAAATGCGTAAGCTCCTCTCATCCCCTTCTGAGCGCCGGCGCTGACGCCCAATCGATAGGTATACTGATGGTAATTGCACAGCAACTTTGTTTCCTCGATCCTCACATACATCTAGGTTGGTCTTGACGCCGCTGGAAAGACGACCATTCTCTACAAGTTGAAACTTGGAGAAATCGTAACTACTATTCCAACCATCGGTGAGTTAGGTATGAGCATCGGAATTTAACGCCACCCTAATGCCCTTGCAGGGTTCAATGTGGAGACTGTAGAATACAAGAACATATCTTTCACAGTGTGGGACGTTGGCGGTCAAGACAAGATCCGTCCCTTGTGGAGGCATTGTACGTGTCCTTGGTTCTATCTTTACGAGTAGCCCACACGATCATCTGTAGATTTCCAGAACACACAGGGTATTATTTTTGTTGTAGACTCGAATGACCGGGAACGAGTTTCTGAGGCGCGGGAGGAACTCCAGCGGATGTTGAATGAAGATGAACTTCGTGATGCACTTTTACTAGTATTTGCAAACAAGCAGGACTTGCCGAATGCAATGAATGCCGCAGAGATTACTGATAAGCTTGGACTTCATGGTCTTAGACAGAGGACATGGTATATCCAGGTAGGTATTGTGCGCCTAATTCTTACGTTAGCTCATAATTTGAAGGCTGCCTGCGCAACTTCTGGGGATGGGCTGTATGAAGGACTAGAATGGTTGAGCGCAAACATCAAACGCCGGGTGTAATGTTTGAAACTAGCGTGCTTGGGACTTGTATGGGTGTTGTTGCACGAGTTACGATCCCCTCACGATACCTAAAACCGTACGCATCGTTGGCTCCTTGTTACATTTCTTAATAGCTCTTTCTGTTGACCCTATTTTTCAATTCATGTCTTGCGTTTTATTATACATATGCTTGTTCTCGTGAGTAGATTGTTCCAAATATGCTATGGCATATAACAGACAACAATTCCGTCGAACATACGCCAGTTTTTAACAGGGACATGGGATCTAACGTCCCTCACCAGGGAATAATCTGCCAACTGCGTCCGCCTCCTTTCTTCTCCTTTCTGCGATTTCTCGAATAGAAGGATCTTTTTGGCTAGCGCCATACTTAGCGAGCTTTTCTAAAAGGGCTTGTAGACGTTTGTGTTTGACAGCTGAATATGTCGTGTGACGCATGGCCGGAACCAGGTATTCGTGGACGGTATCACTCAATGGTATATTTACAGTCTTTGAAAAGATTTAATATAGCAATCGGTTTACTTGAAGGGTCTTACGTACCATCCGAAGCTCGACGAAAGCCGAAGAAAGGTGAGATCGGCCGATCCTCTTGAGTTCCTCCTCCAAGAAGTCAATATCAATCAGAACGTTTGATATCGCGTTCTCGTTCATCATGGTGACATCTCGCCCGGTCAAGAAGTTCTGATGGATCTATTCAATCAATCGCACATTGCGCCCTGCGTTCTACTCACCATCAAGCATCCTGCAATGTAATTGAGTGCACCCTTATAGACTTCGTCTTTGTAGATTTCCTTGATGTACAAGGAGTCCACAACCGTTGTCAGCCAATTGACGAGCTCGTAAAGATACATGCTTGGGGAACTTTCGCGTGCCAGCGGGGTCCATTCGTACTCGGATAGCTCAAAGAATTGATCAAGTTTGGAAGATATGAGGCTTGTGATGCTTGCGAGTGCTCGTGTGAGAGTTGCCTCGAGGGAGGTGACTGCATTCAACTTGATCACACCTCCTCTCTGTACAAAGCTAGAGAAAAGGTCAGTGGTGAACGAAAGCAGCGTGAGGCGCTGACCGTAAGTTGTTCAGCGTGCGTTCCAGATCTGGACATGCAACCTGGAAATGTTCTAAATTTGTCACGATCTGTGCAATCTGAGATAGGTTCGATGTCTGCGCAAGCCGTTGACCTATTGTCTCGCTGACATGATGTGCAAGGAAATTATCCAGAGACTACAATTCTGTATAAATGAATGCCGTGCCCCCTTTGATGTCCATACCTTGCAAAGAAAATCGTCAATGTTTCTATGATGTTGTGACACACCCTCAACAAAAGCATAAAATTGTTGAATAAATCCTCTGATCTTGAATGTTTTGTTAGTAAAGGTATAGTGATGAAGGCTGCTGTGCGTACGTCGCGACAGCAGAAGTAAAATGTTTGCGACCAAGGTAATGATTGAGGCAGCCGCATTCTGGGATTCCAGCCGGGTGAGTAGTCATTCTGCCCTGTATCGACTGGAACCCACTGCTTAAGTTCCTCTCTTTCCACCTCAGTGATCCACACGAGGCCAAGAATTGTTTCAAGTTCCTCCGTGGTTTCTACTAGCATGGGCAAATGATCATCTTCTTGTACAATCTAAATGATCAACAAATGGGTCAAAGATAGCCATATTTGTCATGAAACCTTACAGATTCAAATTTATTACTAAACTTGGCTTCAAGCAATTGTGCGTATTTTTCAAGAAGGAGCGACAAAAACGAATGTAAGGACCCCGTAGAGTATGAAGATGCCTATGAAACTGAATGAGATGATCCGACATCGGTACGAGTACATCGCGCACCTCGAGCGTCATGAGGAAACTAATCAGGCATTCCTTCGTCTTTAGAAACACATCAGGATCTAATTCTGTTGATAGGGCCTGCTCAACACCAGCAGTCAGGCCTTTAACGAGGGTATCCCAAAGTTCTTCGACATTTCGCGGAGAGCGAAAGGTGCCTGCAGTCTCCAGAACGTAGTTTTCGACAATGAAAAACCCAGATATTTCCTGGATCAGCGTTGGTAGGTTGGTCAGATTGAACGGATAGGGGATGATGAGATTGGATTGAGCCTTCACCACAAACAATGAGTTCCTCGGTTGCATGAATCATGGACAACATACCTGTCTATCTGCTTGATACGACCGTTTAAGTTCATCGAGTGAATTGAGAGCAGTATAAATGTGTATGCATTCAAACAATGGCTTGAAATCGACGTGAAGCTTATCATTGTCAAGGACATCAACTGTGCTAAGAGTTAGCTTATGGCTTGGAGATTTTGATTGCTTGCTTACAATCCGTCTTCTCATAAGTCATTGTTTCCACGGCACTGCCGACTCGACTTGATCGCAACAATGGATCTCTTTCTCGCCGTGACCGCCAACGTCGTATCCTGGCTTCCATGGCTTCCATAGCCAACTTACCAACCTCTGCGCTCACGTTTCTTATTTCGAGCAACCATTGCTTCATGGATGCCGTAACTGCATCCTTGATTTGGGCGCGGAGTGATGGAAGAGAAGATAAAATATGTTGGTAGAATGGCGTTTGAGATAACGAAGAGGCCGGAAGCCTTTGAATATCATCAAGGGACTAAATCCAACTTGAGGACGCGTATTGGAATATTGAGAAGATGACAGACCCTCAGTGCACTCCAATATTTTCCTTCATGAATCATCCGTCCTACCCTGTCGACGACATCCAGAATCCTCAGGCAGGCCTGTAGCGTGTCTATGGCCTCGTCGAGATTACCCGCCAGTTTCTTGTTTTGAAGCAAATTCTTTTTTTTCTCAACTAGGCCTTTCCCGAGTTGCGATACATTCGCGTCAAGGGAAGAAATGTTTTCCTTCATTGTATCGGTATATGCTTTCACTGTAAACAAGGTTGAAACAGACGCGATAAAGTCTTGATAATTTTCACTGCATATGCGCTCAATCTCGGCATCCTTAGATTCGATAAGTCCATGAATTGTCCTTAGGTACGCGTCTTGGTGTCTGTTGCTGTGAATCAGCTTAATTATGGGACCAAGCTGTTCAAGATTTTCCGATGACGACGACGGATCAAGTAAGTGGATCTGCTGTAATTGTTGGTCGATCTGTTCCTGTGTATAGTGAGGACGTCTGCGCGGGGGCATAATGAAGCCGGTGTCTATGACGCCGGTCCAGCCAAGTTGTCGTTATTTACCATCGACTTCCAGAAACGCATCGGCCCGATCCGCCGGAGCTAGCATTGTTCCGTTTTGGAACGGCGAACTGATTCCCGGTCAACTTCAGATCTTCATGCAAACCACAAGTCTTGAGGCAAATGCGATGTAATATCAGTTCTGAACATCGCCACGATTGCTAATGTCTAACAGCCTCTTTGACATGGACGGCACGTTGGTGGACTCCACTGCTGGTGTCATGGGTGCCTGGCAAACTTTTGCAAATTCTTATCCGAGCATAGATGTCCAAGAAATCCTGAACTGTAAGCTCCCCTGCTACATTCRAAAATTCGCGTAATTTTGTAATGCGAAGTGATTTGATTCAGCATCCCATGGCGTCAGAACGATCGATAATCTGAAGAAATACTGTGGGATACAAGATCCTGAAAAGCTCGAGGTATATTCGACCTAACACGTTCTGCAGCAATACGCACAGATGGTTCTTAGGAAGAAGCCAAACGTTTTGAACTAGCCATCGTTGAAACATCCACGCAGAATGGTTTACCGGGCATAAAACAACTTCCTGGCGTGGCCGCCGTGCTAGAGGAGGTGAGCAGGGTGCTCAAGCACTGGATCAAGCGTCCAGATGTTAACAACTCGTTGAAATCACCATGAACAGCTTTCTCCCGCGAAACATCTGCCGAAACCTCGTTGGGCTATATGTACATCTGCCACGCGGGCCTACGCCGCTTCTGCGTTGCTTACGACAAGTATACCAATTCCCGATGTCTTCGTCACAGCCGAGGATGTGACACAGGGAAAACCAAAGTACGTCCACGAGGTTTGAGTATCATTCGACTCTGACCATAACATGGCATGTCTTGTAGTCCAGAACCTTATTTGCTGGGAGCTCAGAAATGCGGAGTCCAACCAGAAACATGTGAGTAATTCGCATCTGCATCTTTTTTGGGGAGGTTGCATATCTACTCGTGTAGGTATTGTGTTTGAAGATGCACCTTCGGGCGTTAGGAGTGGTCGTGCAGCTGGCTGCAAGACGATTGCCTTACTGACCAGCCATACCAAGCAACAGTTAGAATCCTCCAAACCGGACTATATTATAAAGGACATGAGCTGGTGAGGGTTGTTCTTTAAACAGCGTGTACTGGCTAATGATTAATAACTAGCGTGGAGGTGAAGCTAACAGATGAAGGGATCAATGTAACACTTGTCATAGAGGAGCGGGATGAGAAAGCATGAAGGAAATATTAGAATATGCTGTCTGGAAACATCTGGCAAAGAGGGTGTAATTCTTAATCCATAGAGTAAGAATACAAACGATATATATTGAGAGCAAAACGGTGATATGACCAGATCAAGGAGGCTACCAAGTTGTTCACAAGCCCTTGCTTAATATTCGGTCGTTTCTTCAACGTCAGCGGAATCGATCCCAACCTCCTCATAATCTTTTTCGAGGGCAGCAAGGTCTTCACGAGCCTCTGAAAATTCACCCTTGAAACGAAACAATGTTAAGATTTAACAACGATGGATAGGAGAAGGGTACCTCTTCCATTCCTTCTCCAACATACCAGTGTACGAAAGCGCGTTTCGAATACAAGAGATCAAACTTGTGATCTAGACAACATTATTTACGAGCTTAACATGGATAATGAAATGAGTCGTACCGAGACGGCTCCAGGCAGAAGAAATAGCGGTGGTATTTGACAGCATGCATAGGCTGCGGGTCGCTTTGGCCAAATCGCCACCCGGGACATTTACTGGTGGCTCGTTGCATATGCCGATCTAAGAAGTTGATTGGACGATGTACAACACTCTTTAAAAAAATACCTTGAAGCCAGTCGGGCACCAGTCAACAAATTGAATTGTACGCTTTGTCCTGATGCTTGCGACAGCTCCTTGAACGTCCTTGGGAACAACATCGCCTCGGAATAGGAGGCAACAAGCCACTGCGGGAATGTTAGGGCGCGACAAAAGGAATACTCAAGAAATCTAAAACTTAACTATATTTTCCTTCCTTCGGGTCACATTTTACCTGCAACATCATAAGCACCCCATGAGAATGAGATATGTAAAACTACCATCTGGTTGCCATGTTCGAAACATGAAAATGTCATCTCGTTCACAGAATTTTGCTCGTGCCCGGCCTTTTCCGCTGATAAAAGAGGCGCATATGTAGCCAACGGGAAGTGAATGCGTGGAAATCTGGAGAGTGTAAGCGGGTGTTTAGAACGCGTTAACTAAAACGTACGGTACTAGATTGGTTTGAAATTCGTTCAGATCGACATTCAGTGACCCATCAAAACGTAGCGAAGCCGTGACAGAAGACACGACTTGCGCGATCAATCTGTTCAAGTTCAAGAAACTGGGGGACGAAACGCCTATTTTCCTTTTGCATATATCGTAAATTGCCTCATTATCGACCTGAAAGGGGACAGTATAATAAGCACAAGACTTCCGACATTAGCGCAAAACTTGCCATGAAAGAGCAATCGGAGTGCTCAAGCGTGGTGTGTGTTGTCAGGACAGAGTTATAAGGTTCGACAACTGAACTGGATAATTGGGGAGCAGGATAGACGCAAAACTCAAGCTTGGATTTTCTGCCGTAATCGGTAGAGAGACGCTCCAGAACCAGTGCACCGAGTCCTGAACCGGTGCCACCGCCGAACGAATGGAACACAAAGAATCCTTGAAGACCGCTGCAATTGTCCGCAAGACGGCGAATCCTCTCCATAACAGGATCAATTAGTTCTTTTCCAACGGTGTAGTGACCACGGGCATCTTAAATAATATGTAAAAATAGATCAAAGAAGAAAGGTGGGTTTAAAGCTAACAGTTATTGGCAGCATCTTCTTTACCAGAGATCAAGGTCTCTGGATGGAAAAGCGATCGATAAGTGCCCGATTTGACTTCGTCGATTACACCGGGTTCGAGGTCAATGTAGAGAGACCGAGGGACATGCTTTCCGGTGCCCGTCTCAGAGAAGAAGGTGGAGAAGCCACTGTCGTGAGCAGAAGGAGAATTCTCAGTCAGGCGACCATCGGGCTTGAGAGAAATATCAGCAAGACGAGATAATTGGCTGTTGAGTAACAAACGCTGAGGCCGTGCTCGAGGGTATATAACTCCCCTGATAGATGGTAAGCAAGAGGCCGACGTCAAGATGAAGGACATACAGCAAGCATTTCCTATCTGTATGCCTGCCTGGCCAACGTGGAGAGAGATAACTTCACGCATGGTTGAAAAAGGGAGGAAAAGTGGCGTCTAGGTGGTTACAGGGCATCCTTAGAGTCAAATTTGCGGACAGAAATACCCTTTCCTTTTCTGGCAGTTCCCGATTGATCGTCATTGTCAGGCTGCTACTAGAGCGTGCAGGTTATAAATCTCCCGCCGTACAAGATAATACACTTCCGACACATTCCCCTCCAGCTCAACGCGGCCCCTTGCCGTCTTTCTGACTGCCACTGCCTCCGCTGGCACCTCAGACGACGAGTGTTTCGCCGATGCGCCGCAAATCAGTACTCCCTCTCCGACCAGCTCGGCTTGCACTCCAATAGCTGCCAGCCGAGCTTTCAGTGCGGTTAGCTTCAGTTCTCCAATCATTGTCGACCGTGGCAGGCTCATCGACGGTCGTGACCCAAGGATGCGCTGTCGCCCATCCTGCGCATTCGTAACGGTAAGATTTTGATCAGGCGCCGAAGAAACCGGCTCGAGGGTGGGTATCGTCGAATTAGCATGCGCCACAACCCTCCCAGTGACGTATCCAACTTCGTTATCCTCAAACTGTTGCCAAAATTAACAACATCTTTGTTACAAATACGTCAACACTCACCCTGGACATATTCAGAGCGGCCAATAGTTCATCGCTGATAGATATTGAGAAGCTGTTGGTCTGCTGCCCTATCTGGATCGATTCTCCAACCTCCGGAGCATAAATATCCTTTGTCATGGTACGAATGTTTCCACAGCTCTCGATCAATGCATTTGTGGATAGAGGCGAAGCATGTACAATTATCTTGTTGGCATGGCGTAAGCAAGGTGTCTCTCGGAAATAGCATAAGTTAGTACCATCTTGCGAGGGTTTACTTGAGGGACTATGGTTTTCACTGCACGTCCGTCGTTCAAACCCTCCATATCGACGAATAGTAGACGGCAAGCCAATTGAACCTCTACTGTCGTTGTGACGAATTTTGACGGTGGTTCCCTGATAGCCTTCTGTCGCTTGTTAGTCACTAGCCATCTCAATAACGAGAATCACACCTTAGCATCCTCCTCCACTTGTAGACGACGTTTTTGGTCTTTCRTTTCATCATCCTCAGCCAGTTCTTCGAATGCTTTCCCCTTCCGCAGCCACATCCCTACGTCGATCGTTTCACCATATTCATCCACTCGTCTCTTTTTCTCCACGTAAGGGAACATCCTAAATCGCTGAGTTTGGACTCCCGCGGTTTTAAAGAAGGAAGTTGACTTGGAAACGTTTCCCTTAAGGAAGATGTCATATGAAAGCAATTGTTTTGTCAGTCCCTCATCTCCATCCAAGCCCCAATCGGCTCCGTCAAGACCCCTCTCCTCTCTCTTCCGGCGTCCTGGGCTGCCGCTTTTTGTTAAACCAGCCGTAGCATCCATATCCACATCCCCCGATTCCCCTCTCAGTGTTTGCCTGACCTCATCTTCTTCCTCTGCGTCGGAGTCGGATTCTGAATCACTCTCATCTTCGTCTGCTTCCAGCATTCGTTGACTGCGTACAAGGGCAGCTTGTTGAGCAGCTTCCTTCTCCTTGGCAGCGCGCTCTTTCTGTAAATAAGCTTCGAGTTCTGCGCCTTGCAGAGGAACTTTGTGATTTAACTGTGATATAACACATTAGATAGATTTCGAGAAGCACACCAGAGGTTACAAACTTGAAGCTTCAACGTCCCATCCATCATAATATTGCTTCCAACCTTTCCTCGATCCCATTTGTCGTCTGGCCGTTGTGCATCATTCCACATATTAAATAGGACACGTCCAAGAGTGCCTTCTTCTCCACGACTAGTGAGAAGAACAACATTGTCTGGTACGGCGGCAAAGTCAGCGAAAAGATGTCTTGATGGTCCATGTGACAGTGATGCAGGAACAGCTAGAATTAGCTTCGGGTCCTTCGAGGAATATGTTTGCATTAATGCTTGCGGATTCGGAAAGAATTCTAGATGCCTGCCGAATGCGGTCAATATATAAACGRATCCCTGACAATTATTGTACTTGCTTAAACCGCAGTGCTAGGGCACCCAAAGCATCTTCATCCCCTTCTTCATCGCGCTTCCGTTTGAACTGGCTCTGTCGCCCAGTAGCATGATCTTCGCCAATGTCTTCCTTGCTAAGAGTCCCCCCCAACCATTCCATCATACTTCTCACATGTGTCAGCATCTCCCTCCCTGTCCGTGACAGAAGACAGATTGGGAACTTGAGCTTCGAATAATTCCAATGCTGATCAAGGAGGACAAGTAGTTCGAGCACTCTAGTACTTGAATCGCATGGAAGTAGCAGAGAAGAACGCGAGGTAAGCGTTGCCGTTATGGTATCTTGTATGCTTTAATACAGCCACTTTTAGGAACACATGTACGAACGTACCTATAAGGGATGCATCCCTATCTTTGCGCCGACTGGTGATTACAGATGCACGGTCTGCGTCAGTGATTAATAAATCAGGCCGGGCCAAGGGCTCATAGACCCCTCCGGCAGCGTGACGAATCAATACGGTCCCATCCAAGTGTCTTTCGCGCATGTGGTTGAGATTTGCGGCATAAAGAATGGTGCCGGACGAAGGTGAACGAATTTTCCAAATGGTGCCACCAAGGGTATGTCCAGCATTAAAAGGAGTGATGGTGAGACCCTGGCATTTTCCTGCATGAGATAACAACTGAGAAACCCAAAACAAAATTGAACACGACTGCACGAACCCTGTAAGTGCGTTGGTTGCGAATAACGCAGGGTGTTGAGATACTCAAATGCATCATGCACCTCGGCCAAGGTAGCAACGTATTTTCGCCTTGTTGAGACGCCAAGTTTATCAGCTTGTGCCACGGTGTCATGCTCTTCCGGTTGACCTGTTTCATCCTGATCGGCATTGTTACCTGGACCGTCCCCCACATCCTCCTCGTCTCTAATCCCTTCGACATCCTCGGATACTGCAATACGTCCCATTGCCTGGACGGGCAATGTGCTATATGCAGGCGCCTTGAGATTCCATCTGGCGTAGGCAAAAGGGTACAGTCCAACGTGGGCAAGATCGCCATGCGAGAGCAGGATGAGGTCTACAGAGGGAGCGTATCTAATGCAGTCAATTACACTGGCCAAAGTGTCAACAAATTCGAGACATACTCGCGGAGTGCCTTGCAATACTCGTCCCAAAAAAAAGCTTTGTCGTCTGAATCATCCTCTGCAGACTCCGGAGCCCAGTCGGGGGAACCACAGTCTAACAATATAAGAACATCGTCGACCTGCAAAAGATAACATAGCGGCGTGGTCCGCGACGACTTGGCGGCACCAGCAAGTGGGGTAAAGGTTATCATAAGAGAGCGTTGTTGACTTCGCAGGTTCGAGGCAAACAAGAATGACGTCACGCAGCTGGGCTGTATGCGCTACTGAGTGTATGACAGCTACCCGAGATTCAGGCGCTGGGACAATCAGGCACCTAGTCTTACGCAGATAAACACCTTCCGTAGCGGCTTGCAGAGCTCTAGACGTAATCATGCATGCGGCAGGACGCACGGACCATGGGAATTTGGCATGTGTGCCGTGGGAATGACACGAGTTGATCTTTAGCTCTGTTGTGCAATAAAATCTTGTTTCGTTCCGCCATCGCGGTAGTTTTATCCCAACCACTCTGTGAGTACTTCCCTACGCGTCATCATTCTCGCGCAGTACTGATATATCTAGATTAGCCATTCAAGTGTCATCGTCTTTTGGAAAATGCGTGAAGTCATCTCYGTACATGTTGGTCAGGCCGGTGTCCAGATCGGTAATGCCTGTTGTAAGTATGAGCGAGCTTTGAGCCATGCATATATGCTTTCCGAAAGCATTCTATGCGTTCTAGACGCGTTTGCTYTACCTTGTATGACATGTGGAAATGGCGTGATACTGATCAGATCATCGCAGGGGAACTCTATACTGTAGAGCATGGTCTAAGCGTGCGTACCGTCGTGTTCAGGGTCGACATCTATTTACATCCACCCTTTAAAGCCGGACGGTCGCCTTGTGGATGGTTCTCCATCGCACAATGACGATGGCTTCAGCACATTCTTCTCAGAGACCTCGGCGGGGAAACATGTCCCTCGTTCCCTGTACATYGATCTCGAGCCTAACGTTATTGACGAAGTTAGAAGCGGCCCTTATCGGAGTCTCTTCCACCCAGAAACTCTCTTAACTGGGAAAGAAGATGCTGCTAGCAATTGTATGTCATATTGCTGTAACATCGTGACATCGACTTGACGTGTCGCCATAGATGCACGAGGTCACTATACGATCGGAAAAGAACAGATAGATAACGTGATGGACAAGGTTCGCAGATTGGCTGATAACTGCTCTGGTCTCCAAGGTTTCTTTGTTTTCCATTCGTTCGGTGGTGGAACGGGATCTGGATTTGGTGCTTTGATCTTGGAGCGCCTCTCCACGGACTATGGCAAGAAATCGAAGTTGGAATTCAGTGTTTATCCGGCCCCAACATTAGCCAACTCTGTTGTTGAGCCTTATAACTCCGTCTTGACCACGCACACAACCCTCGAACACTCTGACTGTTCTTTCATGGTAAGTAGCACCGAGTCTCATTTGCATCTTCTCACCCGTGTCCAGGTCGATAACGAAGCCATATATGACATTTGCAAAAAAAATTTGAACATAACATCGCCCAGTCTCACGAACCTTAACAGATTGATTGCCCAGGTTGTCTCTTCAATCACAGCTTCACTACGATTTGATGGCTCTTTGAACGTCGATCTCAACGAATTCCAGACAAACTTAGTTCCGTGAGTAGTTTCTGTTCTTTCCGGCCTACGTGCTAAAGAACATTAGCTTCCCTCGTATCCATTTCCCTCTTGCTACATTTGCTCCAATTATTTCAGCAGAAAAGGCGCATCACGAGCAGAACTCCGTTGCTGATATGACCTTCTCGTGTTTCGAGCCCGGTAATCAAATGGTTAAATGCGATCCCCGAGAAGGAAAATACAGTGCGTACTTCCTATCTTTTATTAGTGGCATTTATATTGAATCTCATTACAGTGGCCTGTGCACTACTTTATCGCGGAGATGTTGTACCAAAAGATGTGAACGCGGCCGTTGCCATCATCAAGACGAAGCGAACAATCCAGTTCGTTGACTGGTGCCCCACTGGATTCAAGCTTGGTATCTGCAACGAGCCTCCTGCCCACGTCCCCGGCGGTGATTTGGCCAAGGTCAGCCGTAGCATGTGCATGTTGTCCAACACAACCGCCATCTCTTCCGCATGGAGCCGCCTTGACCATAAGTTTGACCTCCTTTACTCCAAACGTGCATTCGTACACTGGTACGTCGGCGAAGGTATGGAGGAAGGTGAATTCTCCGAGGCTCGAGAAGATCTCGCAGCGCTTGAAAAAGACTACGAAGAAGTTGGCATTGATTCCGCTGACGTCGAGGAGGCCGAATATTAATGTCTTCATTATACGCCCTCAGTCTGGAAAGTAGCTAGTTTTTAATCGTACCATCATTCCGTACATGTCTCACGTATACCTTACGTTCTGGTCGCGTCCATTGGAGTAGCTCAAGGAATTTCAAGTTTGATATCTTCATTCACTCAATATTGGATTCAAATAAAAACTACCAAGATTCACGAAATCTCGTTACGCCGTCTTCCCTGAGTCCTGCTTTAGACTGACGATTCGGTTCAGTACAATATAGTCTCCCTGGGAATGAGCTGGTGCTGAGTCCGTAGCTTCATCTARACAGGCAATGCGAGCATCCTTATCTAATGCGAAATACGCTACGCGTAACCCTTGGAAGCGTATGCATTCCTTGCCGACCAGCTGATCTGTAGTGGCATGAGGCGTGTCGCCGTCACCGGTAGATCCGTCCAATTCTTTCGTCGCCTTCTCTGTCCTGAGYTTTGCATCCTTGCGAGCGTCGTCGATGGATTTCTTAGCCAGTGACCAAAATCCAATCTCCACCATAGCACCTTTAACAACTTCGAGGCTGTTCGGCGCGATGTCTTTTCTAAAATCAGCTGATGGCCGATCGCTGTTAAACAAACGGTGGAATATGCGTGTCTCGTTGACTTTCACAGGACTATCTGTTGCTGCATGCTCGGCTACCCACTGGATGAAGGCCTTGGGTTTCTTGGGTTGACCTTCATTCTCGAGCCTACAGATAAGCTTGGTAACGRCTCCTGTTGCCGGGTCCGTTTCGTATGATGTGCATGTTATAGGGTATGGCGCCTGGAATAGCCCAACTGTTTTTCCCGGGGCAAGCCGGAAATAGTCCTTGGAGTCTTCGAGACGGAAGTCATCAGCTTCAATGTATATATGTTTGGTAAAGGGAATTGTGGTGGTGCCAAGTTCTGGCACCTTGGGATGTAGGGGTTTCTCGATCATCAGGACATAGTCATCGGGGAGATTTTCGATGACTACTTTGAGCGGACGTAACACCATAAGAAGTCGCGGGGCTGACCCTTCAAGGAATTGCCTCACGCTTTGTTCAAAGCGTACTGTCTCGATACTCGCAGTCGCAGTGGAAACTCCGAGGGTGCTAACGAAATTGATGATCGCACCTGGAGGAACCCCACGCCGCCGAAGAGCAATCAGGGTATATAACCGCGGATCGTCCCAGCCCGTGACATATCCTCCCTCTACCAAAGCGAGAATTTTCCGTTTGGACATGATAGTACCCTCTAGGTTGAGTCTCCCATATTCAGATTGACGGGGTTTGTAGACCTCGAGGGCATCGCAGAGCCAATCATACGATTGACGCGATGCGATGAACTCGGTCGTACATARTGAATGTCTAGAAAGTATCAATTAGTGGGTTGAACAATTCGAAGGATACATGACGAACGAGATGTTCTCAAAACTATCGACAAGACAATGAGTGAAGTCATATGTGGGGTAGATTACCCATTTGTCACCGGTCCTATGGTGAGGGGTTTCGAGAACACGGTATGCCGTCAAGTCCCACATCTGGGGATTTGGATCGCTCAGGTCCTGCTTCATGCGCAATGCAGCATCTTTTGGACGGTACTTTCCGGTCTTCATGTTTTCAAACTCTGTTAGCGACTCCGATATGGGGCGGTCGCGGTGAATGCAAGGCCGGGGCTGACCACGCTTTTCTCCCCGGTCAACCTTGATCTCTTCCTCTATTAATCACATTTACCATCAGTTTCATATACTGTTCATGATACCTCAGGACGTACGGGTGCAATGACAGATATAAGCCTTATCGCGCTTGATGAGCTCGACGGCAAGCTCATACAGTTGTTGGAAATAATCGCTTGAATATGTAATCTTCCATGGCTCGAACCCAAGCCATCTTACCATCTCCAAGATGCTCTCGAAATAGCGCGCCTCTTCTTTCTCCGGGTTTGTATCGTCATAGCGTAAGTAGCATTTTCCTCCATTGTGGGCAGCATATCCGAAATTGACGAAAATCGCCTTAGAGTGACCGATGTGAAGGTAACCATTCGGCTCAGGAGGAAAACGGGTCCAGACTTGRCCTTCTGTGGCTGCCAAGTGATCATCGCGTAAGCGCGGAAGAATCTGGGGGTTTTCTCCGGGCTTGTGGAGATTCCCCAAGAAACCCTCCTCGAACACGGTCTTTTTGGATGTCGTATCTGATGAAGYATCGGTTGACTTGGTGATGCTAGTATTATCTTTTTTCGCATCCTTGGGAAGGGATAAAAGCTACGATAAACACAAAAGCATCCATGCAAACCTTTGGTTTCGGCTTCGCAGCTTCTTTTGGACCAAATTTTTCTGTGAATACCCGCTCAACGGTATTCTTGACATCTAGGGGCTTGACACCATTCAACTCAGGGCTCTTCTTGAGGATATTTATAACAGCTGAAAGGCTGGTCCATCCATCTACTGGGTTTGACTCTAGATATTTGGTAGCAAAGGAATATGTGTCGTGCGACGCCATGGCAAGATCGATCTCGTGCTCGAGTCGATTGCATAAATAAGAGATGTCCGCTTTTGGTCCGATCATCAGTTCCACGTGACAGAACCTTTCTCCGACCACCATGGCAGTCTCTGCTGCAGACGTTCGCAGTGCTCTGTCTATCCACGACACGCCGTCTACGCCGGGCCCTTCTCAGCCAAAGAAACCGCCGGGAGCTTCAACCAAGAAACCTGAGGGCATATCTAGGGAGCTATATTCACTCATTGGTCCTGCTGCACCTACACTCGCCGCCCAACTCGCGAAGCCGCGGTTAAAACAAAAGCCCAATCTCGGTGGTGTTGGAAAGACAAGATGGTGTGTATCTCCCTTACTCGTTAGTTCCTCTACTTCATTGGTTTGCAGGGAATACCGCTCTTTCAGGAATACCGCTCGGTCTGATGGGCTAGAGCTTCAGCACTGGGTGAAAGCCGCTGTCGACCCGAATCTTGGTATGTCAGTTTACTTGAATGTTGTGACGACATCAATGTGTGGTAGAGTATCCTTTTGCGAAATACAACATCCCCCCCTCTTCATATACGTGCTCTCCGGAAGAATACACAAAGTACTTGGAAGGTTTGTTCACGTACGTATCTGAACTAGTAGATTTGATGCAATTCTGCAGATAAGGAATGGACGAAAGAAGAGACCGATTATCTGTTAAACCTCGCACAGGAWTATGATACTCGGTGGTATGTCATCCATGATCGTTACGACTACCCTGGTGCAAGCCGTTCAATCGAGGTTTGACAAACAAGTTTCAAGTTCATCTACTCGTCTGAAGCTCCCCCACAGGACCTTAAAGATCGTTATTACAGCGTATGTCGTAAGCTTATACGCAATAGACCTTGGAACGGAGATGAAAATGCTAAGAACCAATTACTTGCGAGCTTCCAGTTCGATAAAGGTAACTGACGAGTCAAATGAAGGTCAATACTGTTACACTCATTATTGTTATTAGAAAGGGAGCTAACAAGGAAAAAGTATCTGCTAAGTCTTGAGAACCGCACGCCCGAGCAGATTGTAGAAGAAGAGGCTTTGTACATCGAGGTCAGRAGGCTAGAGCAGACCGAGCGAAAATTCAAGAAAGAAAGAGATGACCTTTTACGAACGCTTGCTGGTATTGAGTCCGGATTACCCGATATTATAGAAGAAGAACCTCCATTTAGTTTAATGATGGATACAAAGAARAAAAAGAAAGGCGGAATGATGGATTTGGACAGCCCCGCTACGCCGTCATCAATATCACTCGGTACTCCGATTGTGAAAAGGGCACAATCAGCCAAGAATGCCGCGTATGGTATGATGAATTCCTATTTCCCATACCAAACATTAATGAGATTGTAGATGCGTTGCACTGTATCGTCCGTGCAGAACCGCCAATGACTGCATCAGCTACCAAGTCAGCTCATACACCAGCTTATCTGCGCTCCTTCAAATTACCCATGCCAAAGCAAGCAATTGCACCCAAGGTAACACAGGCGTTGGCCGAACTCGGTATACTGCATACACGGCTCGTAATGCCTACGCGAGAAAATTGTGCCCAGTTGGAGCAGTTGGTAGAGGGGACAACTGCTCTGATCGAGACGAAACGTGTGGTGGATAAGATAGATTACGATATCAAAGTTCAAAAATCTAGGCTTGGGTTGCGAGACAGTCAGGGAGCGGAGGCWACCAGCGGAAGTGGAGTTGGAGAAGCAATGGAACTCGACGCAGCAAACGAAGCAGATGAAGTTGGTGAAGATGGTCGGTCACAAAGTGTAGTGAGCACAAGGAGTCGGAAACATGTGAGTAGACCATACAGTTGAAGCGATACTCCGTCTCAATGATAAACTAGTCCCGCCGCTCAATGTCCATTTCGTCGGTCGACACTGCTGCAAACGTCGCTACGAGGGCTGGAACGAAGAGACAAAAACGTAGTTGATTTTGATGTTTTCTTGGTACTCGTACAGACACTATATATGATAATGTACCACGACGTGCACCATGAAGATATCGCTTTWGTAGAGTGTGCCAACGGTATACAGCAAAGCATGAGACATGCACCGAAATCCAAAAAGATACTTATGGGAAATGGGTTAATGCTCGGTAAACCGCAAGATAAAGTTGACGACAATTGCAACTAGAGTGAAGACATTAGTCGAGTCCCCTAAGTAAATAGAAGCACGCACCTAACAGAGCGATACACAATATAGTCTACAGAGCGAAAGCGATTGAGCCAAATGACATGCAAAAACGGAGCTGCACATACAGGGCCTACTCTATCATCATAAGGACCTCTTCCRCCGCGTCGAATAGAAGCCGCGCGCCAATGGTAGGTGAACAATGCATAGATCATGATAGCCATAGCTAAGTGGGAAAAAAGTAACTTAGTGCATTGAAGTCAAGTTGATATCTGGTAGTCCTACCTACGACCGAAAACATCGCCGCGCTAATTTTACCCACCTGATGCGTAGTTGACGGTGACTCTGCGGTCGGTGAAAGATAGATCATACCTTGTCGCCAAAGTTGAGTAGACCGACAGCGAGGCCACCAAGGACGACTGTGAAATGCARCCATGACAAAAAGGTACGCTCGTTCGCAAAGGAGACCTTGGGCTCGACGCGGATGGGGAGTGCGATGCGTTTATTAGCCGTGCGCTGGAGGAGCGGCTGTGTGGACATGGCTGAGGTAGGTAACGCTAGCAGGTTCCTGGAACTCTTCAAAGTTCTGTCAAATCTTGTGACGCGTGACGTGCCTAAGGCTACAATGTACGTAAAATCAAACTAATACTTAGCAACAGCGATTTAGCTCAATTAGCAGTCATTGATACATGTTTTGAACAGGTTGCCCGTAATACGTCCCTACAGTTATCACCTTCCACTACTCATCATCTTCAGTCTGTCTGGGTGGATGCTTGGGCCATTGGTTGGGGGTCCACCTGGGGATCCCCCACCAGGTGGTGCAGCACTAGCATTCTGTGGTGGGAAGGGAGGGAGGTTACCACCTGGGGGAGCATTCGGAGGGAACGGAGGAGGACCTGAGAAATGAGTACATAAGTATGTTAAGATTCGTCTTGTGTTACACACCACCGGGGAAACCACCGGGAGGTGGTGGACCCATTCCCCGCGCGGCCAAGGCTCCGTTGGGTGGAAAGGGAGGGGCCGCCATTGGGGGGAATCCGGGACCAGGAGGGAAAGGAGGAGCTACATTCGCTTGAGTATTGGACAAGGTAAGAGTAGATCGACTCACCGCCGCCGAAACCAGGCGGAGGCATACCACCGAAGCCCATTGGGGGTGGTCCAAATCCTGGTGGAGGTGCACCAAGATGTTGTGGGCCGAAGCCGAATCCACCAGGAGGTGGACCACCACTTGACTCGTAAGCCGCTGTAATCTGGTCAATGATACTTTGCGCCTTGTCATGTCCTAAGGCTTCATGATTGTCAAAAAAGATGAGGGGACTGATATAGACAGCAGCGTACAAGCATAATAATCCCTGACATTAGCTAAATGATTTCTTCCGCTGTTGTGTGCCTTTCGCACTGGAAAGGGACGTTAATTCAGTCGCTAAWAAGTCAGTTAAAAGCTACCTGAAGCGGAGTCGTGTGTTAGATACACGTCACAGTAGTCGCAATAATGTTTCTGCAGTCGAATAAGTGAAATGAAGGGGGTAAGGGAGACAAACGCACGGGCATGGTCAGAGCAGGTGGAAAAGAGTGCACGTGACGGAGAATATTGCAGGCCAACAAAACCCAACAGAGCCTNCTAGTATGGACACTCCATCCTCTGGCATCCAGGAGCCCTTTGATCTCATTAGATTATCTTTGAGCGAACGCGTTTATGTCAAGCTAAGAGGAGACAGAGAATTGACTGGTGTTCTGCATGTACGTAATCGCTGAATCGTGCACTAGTCAATCGGTAACCGCAGGTAGGCCTACGATGGACACATGAATCTTATTCTGAGCGATGTGGAGGAAACCATTCTGATAGTGGATACCGAYATGCCTCAGGATATGGCGCCTGTCAATGTATGCTACCTTTCTGCATCCGTAGACACGACTAAGACACCCTCAGGTCGCAAAACGAAAGATGGACATGCTGTTCGTCAGGGGAGACGGCGTCATTTTGGTAAGTTGTACCTCCTAGACCCTCTGTATAGCTAACGCAGGTCAGGTATCACCGCCGTCGCGMGCTTGATTCTGTAAATACCGTACGATCGCGGACCAAAAATGCTGCGACAGGGACTCTGCTATTTTGGCGTTGACTCGTCTGAAGACTGCACTATGGCACCCTTGGGCCATGTTTCGTCTTGGATCCATGCTGCTTGCACGATGGTGATCTTTAGACGAGATTATTACAGTAGATAGYGGCGGTTGTTTGGTTACGAACCATTGAACGTAGCGAGATTCTGTCACTTAGTCTCTTGCCTGAACAGATGCCTTTCCATAGACCCCGTACGATTTTCCACCCGTCGTCGCTTTCGGCGATACCGGGGGTTGCAAGGTATGTATCGAGTCTCTGACGGCGCTCAGAACTGGGGCTAGGAGCAGGGGCTGTTCTCGCTGGGCGGGGAGTCAACCATAGGCGTCTGCGTGCTTCGTACAAGGCAGGACCTTCTGGCGGCAGATGCTCAGAGGCGAGGAGCTGGTCAAAGTTCTTGGTGGATGAGAGCAGGCCGGACGGGGAAAGGGGAGAATTACCGGGGATTGCGAGGACATGGCAGAGTAAGGAAGGCAGAGCGCTGGAGCCCGTGTCACATCACCTGCTCCCACCCTCCGCCACCATGGCCGCCATCTACAAGCATCGCTGTCCGTCTTCTACTTCTCTTTCCGACGACAATGACGACGACGATCGCGAAACTCTTCTCATCACCCCCGCCCAGTGGTCCAACAAGCGCTCCATCGACTTTATGCCCTTCAAAGACTCATCCCACTCGCCCATGTCCGGCTTGCCCCCCGAGATCCTCATCCACATACTCAAGCATCTGCACGCGCCGCGGGATCTATTTAACTGTCTCCGCGTGTCGCGCACTTGGTGCGAGTGTGCCGTTGAACTTCTTTGGCACAAGCCTGCGTTTCCGAAATACGACACGTTAGAGAAGATGGCAAGGCTCTTGACCAAGCCAAACCAATCGTTCAACTACTCTCATTTCATCCGTCGCCTCAACTTCCTTTCTCTAGGCAGTCAACTCAAGGATGATGTATTTTCCATCTTTGCTCGTTGCGACCGGTTGGAACGGCTTACACTTGTCAACTGCGAGTATATCACAAGCGCCGCCCTTTCACGAATCCTCCCATGCTTCACCGACCTCGTTGCCATCGACCTTAGTGGCGCGATACGCACAAATAACGATGCCATCGTCAGTCTTGCTGTATCGGCCAAACGACTGCAGGGGATCAATCTGGCGGGCTGTACTGAGGTGTCAGATGATGGTGTTGTCGCGCTGGCACTGAACTGTCCTCTCCTTCGTCGCGTAAAATTGAGCAATCTCGAGAGCCTCACGGATGCGGCTATCCAGGCTCTAGCCAAGTGTTGCCCACTCCTACTCGAGATTGATCTCAATCACTGCCATCTGATTACAGACGCCGCAATCCGAGAAATATGGTTGAATTCCACTTATATGCGGGAATTACGCCTTTCTCACTGTCAGCAACTTACGGATGCCGCTTTCCCTGCACCCCTAAGGCCCGAACTTATAGCCCAGACTGATAATGCAAACCCGTTTCCCTACTCCAAGTCGAAAGTGGATAGCGAGCTTCCGCCGCTCATTCTAAATCGCCAGTTCATCCATCTGCGGATGTTGGACCTCACTGCATGTTCCCTCATCACCGATGAAGCTATTGAAGGCATCATCTTTCAAGCGCCTAAAATTCGTAATCTCGTATTGTCAAAATGTACTCTTCTCACAGATCGGTCTGTGGAAAATATATGCAGGTTAGGGAGGCATCTCCACTATTTGCACCTTGGCCATGCTGGCAAAACTACGGATCGCTCCGTTCGTACCCTGGCACGATCATGCACAAGGCTGCGTTATGTTGATTTTGCAAGTGAGTACGCTGGCCATTTTGGTTGATGCAGTTGAATGAACTATAAAACAGATTGCACCTTGCTAACGGACATGTCCGTTTTCGAATTGGCGACTTTACCAAAGCTACGTCGTATCGGTCTAGTTCGCGTCAACAATCTTACGGACGAAGCCATATATGCTCTTGCGGAACGACACGCTACGCTGGAGCGAATCCATCTATCGTATTGCGACCAGATTTCGGTCATGGCTATTCACTTTCTTCTACAGAAATTGCATAAGCTCACTCACCTCAGCCTAACCGGCATACCCGCTTTCCGACAACCAGAGCTGCAGCAGTTCTGTCGAGATCCGCCAAGGGTACGGACCACAGTATGAGGAATCACCTTGTAACTCATATTTCTTCAGGAATTCAGCGCAATGCAGCAATCATCCTTCTGCGTTTTCTCCGGCAAAGGAGTCCTACAGCTGCGGGCATTCTTAACGGAACTATTTGACCACATGACGGAAATGAACGGAACAGACGATACTGAATACGAGGAGGACGATTTCGAGCCAGATGACGAGATGCCAGAGCCCGAGATTGGTGAAGAAGTTGATGATGAGGATACCGTGCAAGAACTGGGCGTTCGTCGAGAAGACCCCTCAATAACAGGAGGGCATCAATTGACCAGAGCGAACCAGATCCAGCCCCAATTATACGAATACAGTCGACAGCCCCAATCATCCGTTGTTCCTCCATCCAGCAGCCGTGGTGGAAATATCGGGCCTTATACAACCGGGCAAGGGTTTGCAAATCCGTCCGCTGTCCCTGCATGGCGTCCGCGCGACCAGCACCACCTAGCGACAAGCGTGGCAGATAATTTACCTATCATCGAACGCAATAGTTCTGCGTCACCGTCGACGAGTGATATTGCGTCGAATCGTAGTGGAGGGACGAACAATTCAAATGGAGCTACTTTCTTTCGGACATACCAGGATGCGAATGTGGTGCAACCTGCTTTTATGGTCCGCAACGAGGGAGCGTTAACGCCAGACCTCGATTCTGCCGAGATAGGGCATGGCCGGGGTATGCACGCTGGATCACGTGCAAGTAATACGGCTTACCGTCCCTTCCTCCATACCGGAGCACAGCAAGGCTTGACAGGTCATCATCATCGCGTCAGTGATGGTGCATATTCTGTTGATCAATATTCCTCCTCGGGGGAATTGGGCCACCCATGGCCGCACCAAGAATCTTCAGCCCAAGGCTCCTCGTATTCTCTTCTTATTAGAGACGGTCGTGAAGGTGCAACCGCTGTTTGCCTCAATGACAGGCGAGGGAGGAGCGTCAGAAAGACCATCCGCAACAAATTGAATACCGCAGAGCATTATGCAAGTTCCTTCTTCGGACGCTCTGCCCCCGATGATAATCCTGGGAGAGGTGGAGGCAGCAGACCTGAACCGAACCTTTTGTAATAGTAGTCAGCCCTAGCTCGCGGGTCGAGCAACTGGTTTAGGTCTAGGCGGAATTTTTTGCATATAGAAGTAGCTATGTACCACGTGTTATAGGAACTTTGCATTACTAACTACATGCGTTTTCTGCCTCCGATTACTGGCCGCTATGCCTTGCTCGTAGATCAGTCAATGCGTCTTCGATCAACCTGTGCTTTGCATGGAAGAAATCGGCATTATCCTTCGAATGCGGACCGGAAAGGCGTTGAGCGGCTGTTAAGGCGAGTTACATATAAATTATTATAATTTCGCTCAGAGCTTTAATTAGCCTTACATACGGGTGCAGGCCTGGCCATCTGTGCTCGCGTCTTGCCGCAAGTGGAAAGGTTGTCCTGCTATAGAACATCGCGACGAGATGTGCCAGTGTGTAATTCGTTCATGGAATGAGAAGGGTCAGAAGGTGCCAAGGCCTATATACTACCTGAAAGAAAATCAAGCAGGGCATTCACTGTCTGGGAACGGTTCTGAACCCGTTTCGTAGCTTTCTATTTTGTCTACGCCGCCGCCTTTAGGGCACGAACATACACCTGCAAGCCAAAAATCCTTGTTCTAGATCAACTCCCGATCCTATCCCTTGAGATGATGCCGAAACTGATGACGGCGCTCCCTCTGCTAGACATACTTTACCCTTGCCACCTCTGGGGCGAGACTCAGACGTGCCGCGCATGCTTGTGATCAATTCTGAATCTTTCACGCTATGGTAAGAGCATTTTTTTCGCCTTCAAAAGATAGTACAAGCACTGATCACACTTGGTTTTGTTAAGGCTGGGAGTTGTACAAGTTTGAGTTGGCTCTAAACACCAATCCTTCTCCGACTTCCCTGTTTTACCTCTCATCAAGACGAATGATGCGCTTAAGCTGCCGATATCATCATCACTGCATCGCTCGCTTTTTAGGTTCCGAGTTTGAACATTATATAGAGGAAGCACTAAAAATAGAAAATGTGGCTTTTGTGATAGGTAATGGCAAGCTGTTCGGGAAACGGAAGCTTCGAGGAGACGTAGGGAACATAATTGTGCATTACAGTATACGCATTACTACTACTACTACAAACACTCCAAAATAACTTGAACGCACAATGAACATCCGGCCCATGCGGGTACGCAAAAGCTTATATTCAGTACGCTCGTCGTTGCGATATCCTTTTAGGTGGACGATGTCACAGGCATGCAAGCATGCAATCTACAGAATCTGCCCGAAAATTATACCATGAAATACTGTGCGTGAAGGGTCTCGGTATGTACAACCAATGTTCATATCAACGACATAGATTTGTATCATGCGATGACATGGCCTGCCCTCTCATACGTTGCCGAAGATCATAATGGTCGGATCGTAGGATATATCCTGGCAAAGATGTATGTCCTCATCTTTCACATGCTGCGTTGTCCTGGACGGATTTGCAGGGAAGAAGATGTCAATGAAGGCGAGCAACCGCATGGCCATGTTACCTCAATTTCTGTTCTCCGCTCTTATAGAAGGTTGGGCCTAGCGAAAAAGCTGATGATCCAATCTCGTAAGGGGAACATCTGATGCACGAGTTTTAATTGAACAATCACAGAAGAAGCAATGGGGACAATATACCGCGCCGCTTATGTCTCTCTTCATGTTAGAAAGTCAAACCGTGCAGCGTTAGGCTTGTACAAGGACACTCTTGGCTTTGAAGTAAAAGGCGTGGAAAAGAAATACTGTACGTCTTTACATACNTTTACTCAAGTGATAATCGGACCAACCCATCATAGATGCAGATGGAGAAGACGCATATTCGATGCATTTATCTCTCAAGAGTTGAGCATTTAGTACATRTCTACCGTCACAGATGGTATTTCAACAAATAGATCTGTCATGACGAGCTTGGCCCGCTCGAACCCTCTTTGTACGTCTCATCCGACAGGTTGTCCACCTCCACTGGCCAGTGTCCGCTTTCGTTTTCAATTTCGTTTTCGTTGTTCTCGTCAGGGGTTTTGATTTCGAACTTCTCCCCATAATCCATGAACAGCTCTTCTCCCGCTTTGATGTTCCTACCTGGTTGCAGTTGTTTTTAGATAACACATTTTGGATATAAATCATTGCACTTGCCGGCAATTATTTGAATCCGCTCTTCACCATAAACATGCCAGACTGAAGTACGAAGCGTATTTGCAAGACGATAAATTGTGACGAAAACGACTTGCCTCGTGAATAGCAATTAGGTCGGTTTTCCTTCGAGTAATTAGATCCGGCTTCCTCAAACTCGGCGTGATTTATATATCTCGTGGCATTTCCGGCGTATGAACTATCTATTGAAACTCTGTACTCTTCGTTCAATTCAAACAGATAATTGCGACCTCGATGTCTTTGCAGGTATCTGGCATATTTGTGTCAGAGAGTTGACAACGAAGCTACGACACACAAACCCCCGGGACTCCGCTGTAGGGTCGAATATTATTTCGCCAAGATATTCTARATCATTCTTTAACTTTTTTTGGTCTGTGAATTGTCTTGATTTACCATCTATCATTTCATTGCTTTGCACGGATTCTTCCATGAAGAGACCAAAACCCCATTGACTCTGACGAACTGATGTTCTCTTTGTGTGAATTAACTTATATCAGACAGAATTATGCAATATGATTTACTTTTGCTTGGCCCAGTTGTAATTGAACATTGCTGCATGTGCCACTAAGGCATCTGTATCAATGAAATAATAAGGTTTGGTAATGAGTACATGATACTCACATAGGTTGGCAGTTAATACAAATGTCTGGGTCGCATTCAATTTTCAACTTGAGGCAGGGACACCTTGTAGCTGGACTGCAGGCTGGTTTTGACCTTGTCTTTCTCTTTTTACATTGACAGCCTTTCCACCGTTGCGGGCCTTGCAAAACATGAACAATCACTAGTAGTTATGAGGTAAAACTACATACATTTCTTGTCACATAAGCACCTGCTTGTACAGCCCGAGGGAGTTGTATGACAAAGGCAGGATTCCTTATTACATGGGCCATTATGTGAGCAAGGTACGGCGGCATCCGTGCTGCATGTAATCATGAGATAWTATATCTAAGTGCTATATATGTACATACATAGGAATGAAAGTGACTCACAGGCTGGGACCTTTGTCTGGGGCATTCTCTGTTTCAGTAGGCTTGTCAAGTAATAGCTCTCTGTACATGAAGACCTATCATTTGTAAATTATGAGAAACTACTGTTGTCACTAACAATTGCTATTCTCACCTCAGTGCATGGTTTTCTAGAAATGCTAGCCAGACAACATGGTGTCATATCTGGTAAGTAGCTGAGCAAAAATTCCAACTGTTTACCACNTGTTGTCTCCTACACTCCATTGTCATTAGTTAATAGTTTTATTCATATTAACTCTTACAACTGCTGAGACTTTTGATGATGAATCAAGACTGAGAAAGCAAAGTTCAGAGCAAAGGGTATTCAACTCCTGATCCGAGCTGTTATCTGTCAATAATATTTTTTCTGGAGGATTGGGGTTGCCTTTGGCAAGAAATATTAATGTGTTCAAATAGATGGCTAAAGATGGGCCACTCACAATGACGAAAACAATATCCAAATCCACACARTCTACAATATCTTTCCATCATTACCAGATTGAATTCATCAGCCTTGTCACCGGACCCAAATGGATTTAGCAGAGGGTGATTCCATGGGGGAAAATCTCTATGGTATTTCAAGTATTTGTACGTACCTGCAATAGATCTCAATGAACATTGAAACATACCTCAAGCTGTACTCGTCTAACAGTTTCAAAGGAAATATTTCATTTAATACCGTTTCTATCGTCTCAACACTGAGTCCACGATTAGTGCAGTCATTCCATGTAGCAATGATAATGGCTGCCCCTTAGATGTTATAAGTAAATAATTATATCACTTGAAGCATTATACGTAGTACATACAACTAGGATCATTTCTCATGCGCTGCCACGCAAGACATTCATATCCATTCGCATAATCCATCAGATCAAAGGCAGGATCATCTGCGAAACGTAAGAACCCCAGGGCATCGGGATCATCGCCTAGTTTTATGTTCTGATCTAGAGGTGTGCATGCCTCGTACTGTGGACATGCAGGTATGCCCTGCGGCATCCCTAAGGTAACTGAAATGAATGAAAAGTCTTTGGTGGTGGAACTATCTGGGCCATCTATCGTCCGGTATTCCATAATTTCAATTTCGTCCAAGGATAATTCAGAAACTGCTGCCTCGGTCCATGACCGGGGGCCGTCGGGTGTATCCTGGTCTGAGTCGCGGATAGGCCCAGGATGAGGTTGGATTTCGATCCATCGCGGGAGAAGACTTGGTGTTTTGGTAACCATTTCCGGTGAGCGAAGTGCCTCTATTGTACGATGAAAGTCCTCTTGCTCCCAAGAGTAGAAATCATCCCAAGTGGTGCGAAGAATATCATGCACAAGTCTTGAATGGTCGGAGCCAGCATCCATGATAACAGGATGGTGCGTGCAGTGGTGACTTCAAGTTGTGGCGGCGAGTGTGACCAGCTAGTACGCAATTTATGATGGCTACTCTCTCGTCTATCAACATCACATTCCTGGGGACAGCCTCAGCAACGTCATCGTCAACAAGAAACCAATCGGCGCTAGCTCTTCGTCTCAATGGAGATGTCTGGATTTTTGATTGCGGGGAAGCTACTCAGCATCAGATTCAGAAAAGTAGCGTAAAAATGGGCAGGATACAGAAGATTTTTATAACGCACACTCATGGTGAGGACCCATAACAGCCCGACGTACAACTCCACAGTTTCACCTCCGTCTAGGCGATCATATATTTGGTCTTGTTCCTCTACTTTCTTCCCGCTTGAACGGAGCTGGAGGTTTAGCAGGAGGGCAAAAGGATCCGAGGACAAACGTGGATATGACCCAACAAGTACGTGTTCCTTGCATATCCTTTACTCAACTGCACCTCTAAGACCGTGTCAGCATATAGAGATATATGGACCGCCGGGCACCCGTGCGTATGTCCGTGCTGGACTCATCTACACGCACACACTCCTTGGTGCACCATATGTGGTCCATGAACTCCACACCCCATCTGACCCGCAGGATAATTTCTCGGACCTTCCTTTACATCCCGCAGAATCCCCGTTTGGTCGCAACATCCCGTTGGTCAATGGCGCTTGGACGGATCTATATAAGAATGAAACGGTCTCCGTTTCGGCAGCTCCCATCTTACATTCTGTCCCTTGCATTGGTTACGTCGTTAATGAAGCACCAGTCCCGTGTAAGCTGGATCCTAGAGATTACATCCCTCACATCAAGCGTACGARCGCGCCTATGTCAATCCTGGGTCTGCTGCAGAAAAGCGAGAGTGTAACACTTGCTGATGGAACGGTGCTTCGGGGTCCTGAGCGACGTAGAGGACGCAAAATTGTTATTTTGGGTGATACGTATGATCCTTCCCCTATAACACCATTGGCCGATGGGGCGGATATCCTGATCCACGAATCAACAAACGCACATTTACCAGGAATTGATCCTTCAACCAAAGAGTCAGACACTTTTGAAAGCGTTGAAACTCGAGCCAAATCAAGAGGTCATTCGACACCACAGATGGCAGGTGCCTTCGCGAGACGCATAAATGCAAAGAAACTTGTGCTAAATCATTTCTCTGCACGATACTCAAGTGCTCAGTGCGATTCAGCAAAGGAAATTATGTCCTCGATTGCAGGATTGGCAACCAGAGAATATGGTGGCGATGTGATTTGTGCAGAAGATTTCATGAACATTGACATACTTTTAGAACCAGTAGTATAAAAGATGCAGATATGTATAATAGCTGGGTTGACATTAATCATCGGGTGGTTCCGATAGTGCACTGCTACTATCGCTCGCTTCACCCTCCTCTAACTCTTCTCTAAGTTTCCTCTTTGACTTGTTGCCTTTTGGACCTTCTTCGACTTCGCCCATCTCAATATCTTCCCGTGCTTCATTTAGGTCTGCGCCAGTTCTCACCTCTGACTGCTTATCCGCTTCGCCTTCTTCTTGTTCTTCATCATCGGCGGTCTGAAGAATGGCGCTTGTCGCTCGTTCAGATCCATCCTCCGCCTCTACATTATGACTGTCAGGTCCTGGTGTGTCCCTCGGAGTAGGGACAATGGACGTTGATGTGTCCCTTTCCTTGCCCAAAAACCTCAGAGAACCTAGGTCGCTTATAATCCTGTCCAAGGCGGCCTTTTGCTCCTGTATAGTCTTGTTTTGGTGATCATGCTCTGCTCGTATAGCAGCCATATCATTCTCCAATGCTTGTATGGACCTGGAAAAATGACGGTCAAGAACATTCGCACATCTAGTGATCGTCTTACTGCTCGAGTTCCTCCCTGCTGGGTAGCGTATTAACCTTCTCTGCAACCAAATCATATTCAATCTTGCGTCGGCGTTGCAGTTGCGCGTGCTCCAATGCAGTCTTTAACTGTTCAATCTGACCCCGCAAAGTCCCGTGTTCATCCTCTAGTGCAATTACATCAGGACAATCTACAAGGCACGAAAGCATGGCGCTTACCTATTTTCTGCCGTTCTTTTTTATACTCTTCTACTTGTCTTGCCTCAGCTTCGCATATCATTGCACTCTTTTTAAGTAACAGCTGGAAAGACGCTAATTCGACCAGGAACGCCTCCCGAGCGTCGTCTATTGAAGTACTGCTCGCAGCCGGAACCACGGGGACAATGGGCTTATGAGACAGAGCAGTATAGTTATGGAATTTCTTGATGATGCGGCGTAGCGGGCGCTCGTCATTGGTAATACGAACATGTATTATTTGGTCTGTCCAGCGAAGTCTGTCAGTCCAACTTCAGCCGGCTCATCCGCAGTGGCAAGACAAAAATGTTCACCTTCTTCTTCCATTGTCAGTGGAGGAACGGTAGCTTGTTGAGAATTGACCACTGCAGACATTCTTGAGCGTAGTGAACAAAGGTATCGTGACAACAGTGACAGTAACGATTATGTATGTAACTCTACCGCCGCGACTGACCCAGAGACACCATCTTCCGCGATATTTCCTCCTCAAGGTTGGACCAGTAGGCAATTTCCTGCTGCAGTTTAGGGTGCGCTGTCAGCTGTATACTCCGCTGTTCCATGAATTAGTACAAGGAACACGAATTATTATATAGCTTACGCGCAAGCCCTGCACTAAAATATGGTATATCGAAGCTTGCTTTGTTGCCCTCGACATGCCGTCCGTAATTTGATTGGTGTGGCGTATTATAAGCTTTGCGAGTTCTTGCCTCAAGCGCAGAAGGCTGCAGGATAATTAGTTGATCTTTACAGAAAACCGTGGCATCTTACTTTGAGAAAATCATGGTTTCCTCTTCATGGATAGTGAGRTGTATAAATGAGCTGAATATGACAATGTATCGATTACAAATCTGTTTAATTGCCTCAGCAATTCGATAGAGTGACCACTGCAGCACGTACACTGGTTACAGATGACTCTGTCGTACTGGGCGCCCGGCTAAAGTAGCTCGTGGATGAACCTTCAGCAAGTCTCTTCAAGACATCGACATGATCCGTCATCAATTTTTGGAAAACTGGCCACATTTGTAGCCGAATAGTAAAAACATATGTCTCCACCGGAGGACACTGGCGCCTCTGTATCTCTACCACGACATCTTCTATCAGTCGTATCATAGTCAGTAGAGTCGTGACTGGCGGGATCGGCTCGAGGACCGAATTCACGAAGGTCTATGCATGAATCGAAGAGCAGCTCAGCCGCAAGAAATTGCACTAACCTGACAGTATTCAAGTACGGGATCCATAACTTGTTTCCATATAAAATCCACGTTGGTTGCCTGGGCTGTTTGAGGAGTGAAAGAAGCTGAAGAAGATCCTGTCATGATACNCGTCCTCTCTGTGAAATCACCGACTTCAGATCCCGGATGATCGCCGTCAAACGACGCCCTGTCGGGTGACAACGGTGTCGTAGCCGAGGGAATGGATGTGTTCACTTCCAAAGGGAGAACCTGCTGGTTATTGAAGAACGACTTAATGAATACATATTCTGCCGTTGAGTTGTCCATGAATACGAGGAAAAGCGACCGTAAAAGGGCCTCTATGGGCTCTTTCTGCCTGTCTGAATCAATGGCAATGACGATTGCGCAYCCTGCGGAGACTTACATGTGTTTTATCATCTGCCATGTACGAAAGTGTTACGGCTGGCCCGTCTAATTTGGCATATTCTAGGTTGTTCCAGTTTACTTGCACTTCCGAAGTTGAATCGGTTGAGGTGATGAGCTCAAATTTCTCATTTGTTCGAGCCTACAAGATTTCAATAAAACCCAGCGCATCAAGCAATTAACCAACCTTAATGTAGCCCAAACTCCGCGCGTATCGTCGAAAGCCGGTCTCATAGTACATCCGAGCAGCACCAATGTACGATCGTTGTACTTCCTGAGCCACGTCAGATGCCTGCCGCAGGAGGAACGCGAAGAGCGGGCTGTACTTCAGCAGAACGGAGGTCTGGATAACTTGCATGTTAGTCGTGACGCTCTTCCGAATCGGCTGGAACAGTGCTAGAAAAAATCCTCGGAGTTTTGTTGCAGCCTATGTCAAAATTTGAGGATTCTTTCATGGCGTCGGGAGATAGTAGCCCGTACCGCAATCCTCAGACCCTCTGAAACTTCTGCAAGATCCCGGGCGCCTTTCACTCGCACTCTTGACTTGACCATGACTAGCCGTCGCTCGAAATCTTCTATGTTAGAAATCCATGGTTCTCCGACCTCAGTGTCTAGTATCATTGTGGATAGTTGAGGAGGAAGCATTATGTCTGAGATGAGACTCGACAAGGGCTTTTCGATCCTCTGGATGATATTTGGTCAAACTCTTGGGCTGCGCAGATGGGGAATGAGCACGCTCACACGTCGACTCTTTAGTCTGTTTTCAATGTCCTTGCTCCTGTCCTGTAATTCTGATATTTGGCCCGAGACTGCCTGTAGATCCTTCTGGAAGGTGGACAGGAATGACTCGAGAGAACCGAGCAGATTGACGCTTGTCTAGCAAGAAAAGCGTCGGAGGAGAACATGACTGGGAAGGAATTTCGAACCTGGACCTGGTCATGAAGCTCGACGAATTCTGTTGCTTTACGGCGATCTGGGAGCGGCATTGAACATAAAGCAGACGGAGAGCAGGATACTCACAAAGGTTGGCGTCCATCGAGTTCAGAGTTGCCATAAATGGATACTACTACATTAGAGCATAGTTATACGGGCCGGCGTACCCCATCGGCAGCATCTGCATTCGCGGCAGCTCATGTTCACCCTCTTCCTCACCGCTCTCCGGGCCCAACGCCTCAAAATGCTCCCAATCAAACCCAGGCGGGTCAATCGTAAGTTTACTCAGCATCTCCGGCAGATCCTGCATCTCATGTCGCGCCGTCTCTATCCACTTTCGACTAATCATCCATGTTGCCACGCCTTTTGGTGGAAGATGAAACCCCTCTTTCAATGGTCCAGTACGTCTGTCCTTCTTTCCAACGCCACGCTTGGGCTTCGTACTTTTGTCAACACGTTCCTCATCATCAAGGATACAATAGAACCGAATCAACCGTGCGCTGCGCCACGCATACCCACGAGTCCGCAGAATACCATTCGGTTTCGGAGAGCTCACCRGCTCATCCTCGGAATCTTCAGAAGACATACAATCAAGCTCGAAGGCACCGTCGAATATAACGTGCTCGAATGCTTCTAGCTTCTGTCGAGCCTCAGCACGGTTGGTGAGTTTCTGAAGAAATGGSTAAATGAAAATGTATCTGCGATAGCGCTGTGTCTGTACTTACAAGCTTCCGCCTTGATAAATGTCTTGACCTACGAGCTTTTATATCTTCTTTTTGTTTCATGTTGGCGGCGAGCGCCACGTCTCGCTGCGCTCTGAACTTATGTCTAAAGGTGGTGAAGCATTGCTCAAATGCACCATCCAAACTTTTCTTGCCGAATTCTTTATCTGGGACGTGTCTGTAGAGGCTTCTCATAGTCTTGATACCCGATAAAATGCGCGACTTCATTCGCGCATTATGGACGGATTGTTTCGTCGTCTTGTCCCACACGAACCGGACTGGTTGAGTATCTTCAAGAACGGCGCCTTCCACGTGGCTATCGGGAAGCTGCTTATCAGTGTCGAGGTCCATGCAGCGTAGAAAGTGTAGTCGCATAGCATGCTATACACTAATCAGTGAAGCATGAAAGAAACGATCAGCCCTTACGACACCTGAACGGTTAGACACCGCCTATCGTGATGATTAACTCTCCTAATGCGTTGTACCGGTGTAGCATTGGAACCGTCAGAGTCGATATCAGAGTTGTCATCACTGGCTATATCAGACGTCTTTCTTTTCCGGCTTGTCGTACTCGAATCTGTTGGAGGATGTAGGACTGAAAGTTGAGGGGATGGTGATGGCGTAACAGACTGTTCTACGGAGCTCGAAAGCTGCCGCATTCCTCCTATGTGGCTCAACATAAACTCCTGTTGCTGGTCAACCGCTCCAGCCTGAAACCTATATTGTGGCTGTGGCTGCATGGGTTGCGCCGCGTATGAATTATGTCTTTGTCGAGTTTCCTGGGCAAGAGATGAATCGCTGCAGTATTGTATATCTGGGGAATAAGGTTTGCTTGACGGCCCTTGAACAAAAGKCGGTTGAATGACTGTTTGTGGTTGACCAACAGGCTTCGGGGACGTTGGTGTTGACGAATG